>CAIGRK010191544.1:0-10057 GCA_903798315.1 Fraxinus greggii | reverse complement strand
AAATATTTAATCTGATTTTTGAAAGTGAATCTTTAAAATTCTGGTTTGGTGTAATTTCCACTTATAAGTATGTTGTTTGTGTATTGCAACGAGAATTGTAAAGTTTGGGTTATATACTTATACTCTGTTTTATGTACAACTTCGTGTAAAAACAGAACATGTAGATTTCATATCGCTTCTCATATCGAAACCTTGTATTACGGGAATAAGTATTGTGTTGCAAAATCATGTTGAGTATGCTGCTATGCCCATCAATTGCTAAAATATGCATTACGAGGTAATGCGACCTTACTTCTAAACTTGAAATATCTTTCACGTTACACTTTTTGATATGTACCAAATTACGACCCAAAAATTTAGATCAACTATATTTTTAAAATAGCCAACAAATATATGATTTTAACACGATAGAATCATAAAACCGTCTTGATATGGAAGACAATTTAATATACTTAACGAATCGAGATATGAATCGGACCAGTCTACAAAAAAAAGACGTTATCCTAAAAGAAATTTCATTTCAACACTATTCAATTCTAAGTTTTTAATCAATTATTGAGATTAAATTTATTTTGACTTACAAACTATGTCCATGTAAAATTCTATATAACGTCTCCTCTAATTTTATTTCTGCACCAAATGACAATTGTTACATTGAAATTCTTAAAATATAAACTTAAGTAGAAATTAAAGAACTTTCAATCAACCTTCCCCATCAAATAAAATAAAAAATGAAAATAAAGTTCAATGGACTTTTAAATACAATACTTAGCCTCGTTTGAACTCCATTTTATTAAAAATTCATTTTTTTAAATCTTATTTTCAACCACACATTCTTTAATAAAATAGTATTACACGTAAATCAAAAATTTTTTCTTCATTTTTAACTACGCATTCCCCAAAAATTACTATTCAAAAATAATTTTTTCTTTTCAAAATGGGCTCAAACAAGGTATTAGGATGTAGTCCACTTTTTCCACCGCTAGAGGGCATTTTAGTCATTGTAATGAGAAAAAAGGGTTGCCTAATTTATTTCCTATTTTTCTTTTTACATTGTTTGATGAGAGAGGTTTTCTCCTCACTTAGTTCCATAAACAAAAAATTTGATTTATTTTCACTATCTTTTCTTTTAGGTCAAGATTATCGATTTTATAATTTTATAGATGTTATTTACTTGCGTATTTCTGTTATATTCTTCATTCGACTATTGTCTTTATCTGACCATGCATACGTAGATTTCATACCTGTACATTACTTTTTTGTTGCTTTTCTCTTAAATTCGGGAGATTGGCCTCAAAAGTTAGGAGAGAAATGAACAAAAATCGCTCCGTATAAAACAATGAATAGATATGATATCACGTCAAGCGGTGAGTAATTTAATAGTATCATAAATGTCTTCACCAAAAAATACAAAAAATTAAAATTCCATGAGTACCCTTCCTTACGTACCTTTCCCCTCCAAGTTTCACCGCTTCCATAGTGGGCTCATTCCGCCACCAACCACCCTCCTCCACCTTCTCATGGGCCCCTTTGCCACCACCCCCCTTCCCCCTCCCTCTCTCTCCCTCTCAAATTTACATCTTTTGCATAATTTACATAATTCAAACATCAATCCTGTCTGCCTGTCTCTCTTTAAAATTTCTTTTTACCTTTTTTCTTTTCTCTAGAAAACACACAGTACACACACCCTCGAGTAATTTGATTCTGCGATCCACACCAAAGCCTGCTACACAGCTCATTATACAAAGAGAGTGTGGTGGGGGGAGACCTTTATCACAAGACAGAGGGTTTCTCTCAAGAAAAGAATCCCAAACACCCGAAAATCAAAAAAGACTCTTCTCTCTGTCATAACCCACAATATCCACATTCTCCCTCTAAAATGCTATAATATTCTGGTTCTTATGCGCCTATTAATGTATCGTTTTCAGTGATAGATTACTTTCTTTGATGTGTGCAAATGGGGTTTGAGTGATTTTTCATTCTGCCCTTTCTTTTCTTGACTGTGAAGGTACTGTGAAACCGTGTCTCTTGTGTGAAAGTTGAAGAGAAGGAGAGGCTTTGAGGGTTTTGTTTTGGCATGGATACTAAAGGGAGGTTGGTGGCTGGTTCACATAAAAGGAACGAATTTGTTCTCATTAATGCTGATGAGATTGGAAGGGTAAGGACTTAATAATGCTCTTGTTTTTGCTATTTTTCCTTTTAACTCTCCTGAGGTTGCAATTTGCAACTCTATTTATTGTTCAAGTATGTTCATTTTGGGTTTCTGGAGGTGCTCTTTTGCACATTTTCAAATAAGAAGTGTTGTTACCGGTTGAAGTGCTTAATTTTTCTTTTTAATTTTCTACTAATTCCTTAGCGCGATTTTGGAATGGAAGCTCAATTTCCTATATCTTTTCAGGGAGTCTTCTTTTACTGCCTTATTTGTTGTTTTGGGATATTTGCAAAGCCATTATGGAAATCATTTTCTTCATCTTTTTGCTTTTTTCCTTTTATTTTTCCTTTTTTTATCCAAACTTAATTACGAAATCTGGGGTTAATTGAAATGAAGTTCTTTTAGCCCTCTTTCAACTTTCTAGATTGGAGCCAGTCAAACTCCTGCTTGTATCTTTTAACTTTGTTTTATTACACTTTTTATTACACTTACTTTTAAATATTTTTGTGAAGTTTGTGAGTGATAATGCATTAATTTTAGTTGTATGAATGATTGGAATTGCCGGATGTGATGCTAATTCGTCTATGGTTGAATTATGCTTTGATGGCAGGTGACTTCTGTGAAAGAGTTAAGTGGGCAGATTTGTCAGATTTGTGGAGACGACATAGAAATTACTGTTGATGGGGAGTCTTTTGTTGCCTGTAATGAATGTGCATTCCCTGTTTGTAGAGCTTGCTATGAGTATGAAAGGAGAGAGGGAAATCAAGCTTGCCCTCAATGCAAAACCAGATACAAGCGCATAAAAGGTGACTGACGCTTCTTGTCATTTACTCAACTTTATTGTTTGTTCGTTGTACTTCAATTAGAATGCCACTTAATTTTCAGGGAGTCCCAGAGTCGATGGCGATGAAGATGAGGATGGATTTGACGATCTAGAGTATGAATTTGATTATAACAGCAATGAAAGAAGAGATCCACAGCAGATTGCAGCAGCAGCTCTCTCGGCTCACCTTAATATTGGCCGAAGTGCTTCTGGAATCACCGTTCCATTGCAGTGGGATTCCTCAGTGGTTGCTTCGGAAATTCCTCTCCTCACTTATGGACAAGAGGTAGTTGGAGGCTTAGGCCTTATTCGGTAGGGCTTAAAAGTCAATTAAAATTGAAAATATGGCCGTTATTGGGTCTCACTCATCTAATAAAAGTCAACAATAACGGTTAGTTTTTCAATTTTAATCCGATTTTAATTTCTACCGAATACGACCTTAATCTTTTTCTTATCTTGTTCGGTGTTTTGTTAGCGTAGTTTGTGAGTTACAATTTTTTGATGAAAATACACACTTTATGAAGGACGATACCATTTCTGCGGACAGTCATGCTCTCATAATTCCCCAGTTAAATGGGCATGGAAAGAGAATCCATCCTGTGCCATTCTCCGATTCTTCTATGTCTAGTAAGTTTATTTAGATGCATTGTGTAATTCGTTGACTATTTACCAAGTCAGAAAGTTAATACATATATGATAATGGCAGTGCCACCCCGTCCAATGGATCCAACGAAAGACTTGGCTGTATATGGATATGGTACTATTGCATGGAAGGAAAAAATGGAGGAATGGAAGAAAAAACAAAACGAAAAACTTCAAGTAGTTAAGCATCAAGGATATAAAGATGGTGGCATCAATGGTGGAGATGATTTGGATGATCCTGATTTACCCAAGTAGGCCCATCCTACCTGTTTATCGTAGTGTTTTTATGTAGATATTTGTTCTATTATTTATGAGTGATTTGACTTGCACACTTTTACCCACTACATTGTATATGTAGCTTTCGTGAACGATATTATTGTCCTGAATTGTAGGCTAACCATGCTATATTCCTTCAATAACATGGAAAGATTCCATTGAAAAACTTCAATTAAATAATATCAATACACAATATATTATCTCTTGTGTTAGGAGGCATGTGAACGTATGAGTATATACTTCGGACTGTTTCCTGCAGTTCTGGTGGGTTAATGGAGAAATATGGAGTTAGGTTGCCTTAGGCTTTTGTAGTGTAACGTCAATGATATTTTCATGCCATGCATGGATTTGACCCACATGCTCTTTTATTTAGAATCAATTCTGGAAAAAGTATTTAGATTCTCAACTTCTTACGGAATTATTTGATTTATTGAATTTCCTTTTTATTATCCTTTTTTTACAGGATGGATGAAGGCAGACAACCCCTTTCAAGAAAGTTACCGATTTCTTCAAGCAAGATAAACCCTTACAGATTAATCATTCTACTAAGAATTGTGATTCTAGGGTTGTTCTTTCACTACAGAATTCGCCACCCGGTCAATGATGCATATGGATTGTGGCTCACTTCAATTATATGTGAGATATGGTTCGCCGTATCATGGATATTTGATCAGTTTCCAAAGTGGTTTCCAATTGAGCGAGAGACATACCTAGATAGACTCTCACTAAGGTATAAAGCTTTTTTCTCGCTTTCCTATACCTACATTTGCTACTATCTATTGTGGCCATCCGTCTCTAGTGTTATAGATTCTGATTCCGAGATCAGTGATGAACAAAATACAAATTAGAAATTAACTAAGAACAAACATATTAAGGTGGTTCAGCTTCAATGTGGAAACTACAACCTCTTATATCAGAGATCTTACACTTCTCAGTCCTTTCTCCATGCCCAGAGTAAAACTGTCCACTCAGATTCCTTTATATAGCAGGAAGATTGATCAATCCACTGTCAAGGGATAAGTCAACAATATAACTAGGCTCTACACTATCCAATATCTGATTTTCTTCCTAGTTTTGTATCTGAGTTACCTCAAATTCAACTTTTCTACCAGGTATGAAAAGGAAGGGAAGCCCTCTGAACTGGCTGCCGTAGACATATTCGTAAGTACAGTGGATCCCTTGAAAGAACCTCCACTTATTACTGCAAACACAGTTCTCTCCATCCTTGCTGTGGATTATCCACTCGACAAGGTTGCGTGTTACGTCTCAGATGATGGTGCTGCCATGCTAACGTTTGAAGCCCTTTCTGAGACATCCGAATTTGCCAGGAAATGGGTTCCGTTTTGCAAGAAATTTAACCTAGAGCCTCGGGCTCCAGAATGGTACTTTGCTCAAAAGGTTGATTATTTAAGAAACAAGGTCGATCCAACGTTTGTTATGGAACGCCGTGCAATGAAGGTATCTCACTTTTTCCTTTGATCTATTTCAAAATTTTGTATTATTTTCTTTTTATTTTTCATTAGTTTGTGCGATATGAAAATTGCTCAAATATGTAGTGTCTTCAAAAAAAAGAAAAGAAATAAATAGGTTAATTTACGTATGGATCTGATTCATATTGTTGCATTCAGTCTCTTCACTATAGCACTCAGAGAACCTCACGACTCATCCTCAGAGTGAAGTCAGCTTTCGGTTTTTACTTAGTCGACATAAATTCATCTGTAATAATTGTTTTGGTGCAGAGGGAATATGAAGAGTTCAAAGTTCGAATAAATGGATTGGTTGCCATGGCACAGAAGGTTCCCGAGGAGGGTTGGACAATGCAAGATGGAACTCCATGGCCAGGAAACAATGTCAGGGATCATCCTGGAATGATCCAGGTATAAGGAGGATAACACAAAAATAGAAACATTATGTTGCCAAAAAAAAAAATGATACTAAATTTTATGTTTGCAACAGGTGTTCTTGGGACATAATGGCGTTCGTGATATTGAAGGCAATGAGTTACCTCGTCTCATTTATGTTTCTCGTGAGAAGAGGCCTGGATTTGAGCACCACAAAAAAGCTGGTGCCATGAATGCTTTGGTAACTTTCTACACTTGACCACCCACCTTTCCGCTTGCACTGATCATTTTTCTTTTTGTGACAAGCATGTTATCCATTTGGTTGTCTGACTCATTATTTGTAACAACTGTAATTCTAGGTGCGGGTGTCAGCAGTAATCTCGAATGCTCCTTACCTACTTAATGTTGACTGTGATCATTACATAAATAACAGCAAGGCTCTCAGGGAAGCTATGTGTTTCATGATGGACCCTCAAGCTGGAAAGAAAATATGTTATGTGCAATTTCCTCAAAGATTTGATGGAATCGATAGACATGATAGATACTCGAACCGCAATGTTGTCTTTTTTGATGTAAGTTCTTTCAGTGTTCATATATAAAATTACTAATATGGTTTATAAAGTTGTATATTGAAAAGGCTTGTTTATCTTAATTGAAACCAGATAAATATGAAAGGGCTTGACGGGATACAGGGTCCAATTTATGTTGGAACTGGGTGCGTCTTCAGGAGGCAAGCACTTTATGGATATGATGCCCCAAAGAAGACCAAATCCCCTGGAAAAACATGCAATTGTTGGCCGAAATGGTGTTGCTGCTGTTTTAGATCAAGAAAGAAGAATAGGATAGGGGGATCGAAGGATATATGGAAGACAACGAAGGGGAGGGAAACTTCATTGCAAATTTCCACGCTTGAAAATATTGATGAAGGAATTGAAGGTAGTAACAAAATGGATACTGAAGGGTTATTGACATTAATTTTAGATCTGTTCTGAGACTTTATGGTGAACACCATAAAGTTTATGCCATTTGATATGTAACGACGACATTTTCTACAGGAATTGATAGTGAAAAATCATCCCTAATGCCCCAGATACAATTTGAGAAGAAATTTGGACAATCGTCCGTTTTCATTGCTTCAACACTTCTAGAAGACGGTGGTGCTCCTCCAGGGACAACATCTGCGTCGCTCTTGAAAGAAGCTATTCATGTCATTAGTTGTGGTTATGAAGATAAAACAGAATGGGGAAAAGAGGTATGAAACAATTACTTAAAAAGTTCCTTTTTTTTGATGTTTGCTTTAGCAGTTGGGTTTATGCATTGGTTCTAAAATTGCAACTCTACCAGGTTGGATGGATTTATGGATCCGTTACTGAAGATATCTTAACCGGGTTTAAAATGCACTGCCATGGCTGGAGATCAGTGTACTGTATACCCAAAAGACCTGCATTTAAGGGGTCAGCTCCCATTAATCTTTCTGATCGTTTGCACCAGGTCCTTCGATGGGCCTTGGGATCAGTTGAAATATTCTTGAGTAGACACTGTCCCATTTGGTATGGATATGGGTGTGGCCTAAAACCACTTGAGAGGTTTTCGTATATAAATTCAGTCGTTTATCCATTGACATCACTTCCTTTGATTGCTTATTGCACCTTGCCAGCAGTTTGTCTCTTGACCGGGAAATTCATCGTCCCTGAGGTGAGCCCCTACCAAGACAAACATATACATCGAGTTCTGTCATCAAATCTGTTTACCTTTTGAACTTCTTATCTTGTATAACTGGATATTTCAGTGAGCATGTTTCTTGGAGGACTTACCTGCTTTTTATAAAGATTGTGAGACACAAGTTTAGTGGGATATTTTGATTGCTATAAAATATATCCAGGAAAATATAGAACACTTTAAGAAGAGAGATAACTGAACAGAAGTGTTTCCTATATCCAAACACAAAGAAACGTTTAAATTTAAGGTGGATGGGAAAATCTGGAGGGTGGGGGTGTTAATCTAAACGCAAAAATAGAAGATTTGATAATTGAAAACAGATAAACGTGTTATGCTATTTATTAAAAAAAATTCTTATGCCATCCTTGAATAATTAATCAAATGGGACAAATTATTAGGTACACATCTGAATCAGAGTCCGAAGGCTGTTGAAAGTATTGCAGGGCGCTTGAAATCAAATACTTGAATGTGAAATTGTCTACGATAAACGTTGATGATTTTTAAGCTATCCAAATTAGAGAGAAATGGGATATTATTGGAGCTTTCTAGCTTTCTTTGTATTTTAGCTTACTCATTTCTTGTACCGTCTGCAGATTAGTAACTATGCCAGTATAGTGTTCATGTCCCTTTTCATTTCAATTGCTGCAACCGGCATTCTCGAGATGCAGTGGGGCGGTGTTGGCATCGATGATTGGTGGAGAAACGAGCAGTTCTGGGTGATTGGTGGTGCCTCGGCACACCTTTTTGCTCTATTCCAAGGACTTCTCAAGGTTCTGGCGGGTGTCAACACGAACTTCACTGTTACATCCAAAGCAGGCGATGACGGGGAATTTTCCGAGCTTTACCTTTTCAAGTGGACATCATTGTTAATCCCTCCCATGACTTTGTTGATTATTAACATTATCGGGATCTTAGTCGGGGTTTCAAATGCCATAAACAATGGGTACGAGTCGTGGGGACCTCTATTCGGCAAATTATTCTTTGCATTTTGGGTGATTGTCCATTTATACCCCTTCCTCAAAGGATTTATGGGAAAACAGGACAGACTTCCCACCATCATTGTGGTATGGTCGATTCTTCTTGCTTCTATCTTCTCACTGCTATGGGTACGGATCAACCCATTTCTTTCAAAAGATGGGATTGTATTAGAAGTTTGTGGGTTGGATTGTGATTAGATATAGAAGTTACAATATTGCTGGGTTCTGGTTTTATCTATTGCAATGTTGCACAGAAACAACAAGAACAGAAACAAATCGTGGGGGCGAAAAACCAGACATCTGGAAGTGGTCACTGATGAGAATCAGGAGTGGACATAATTGAGTTGAAACAAGCTCTTGATGTTTTATTTGTAGATAAAAAGCTGTGATATATATTCTATTAGTTCTCCAAAGTTTACTTAGATTCTTTGGATAAATTTTGTGTTCTGAAGAGTGATGAAATTCATAAACTGTAATCGCAAAAGATCAATTAGTTTTTATCAGGGTAATTGGCGCAAAACGTCCCTACCATTGCACGTTTTTGTGCAAAACGTCCATACCTTTCATTTCTTGACACAAAACGTCGCTACCTTTACATTTTCTTGCGCAAAACGTCATTTCACCTCTTTTTTTATCATTTTACCCTTCTATCAAAATAATCAACCCATTTCTTTCAAAAGATGGAATTGTATTAGAAGTTTGTGGGTTGGATTGTGATTAGATATAGAAGTCACAATATTGCTGGGTTCTGGTTTTATCTATTGCAATGTTGCACAGGAACAACAAGAGCAGAAACAAATCTTGGGGGCGAAAAACCAGGCATCTGGAAGTGGTCACTGATGAGAATCAGGAGTGGACATAATTGAGTTGAAACAAGCTCTTGATGTTTTGTTTGTAGATAAAAAGCTGTGATATATATTCTATTAGTTCTCCAAAGTTTACTTAGATTCTTTGGATGAATTTTGTATTCTGAAAAATGATGAAACTCATAAACTGTAATCCCAAAAGATCATTTAGTTTTTATTATTATCTTCAGGGCATAAGAGTTTTCTCAGGAAAGAGATATTTTGAGAAGTGCGTGGTTTCCTCAAGTTTTCTTTAGGCTATATATGGGATTTTTAGAGTCTTTATTCTTGATATTGAGTGTATTACATTTCAGACATCTGCCATTGTTAGTGTGAAAAAGATGAAAATGAAATTAAAGTACTGATGCTTCAATATTTCTTAGTATTATTATGCACAAAATGTGTCAGCGCTATAGGCACCTGGTCTTGCAGTTGAAATAAGTTTATTTGGTCCTTATTTTTCTTTGATAGAGATTTTTTGAAAATATAAATTTTGTGATTTTTTTTGGAGGATGTGTCGTTAAAAAATGAAATTTCTTTTGAATTTACGTGTAGAATTATTTTAATTGAAGAATATAATTAAAAATGAATTTAAGAAATTAGGGACACGGGGGCTTGATGTTCCATGTATAAAAATGGTTCTTGTTTGAAAAGGTAAAGAAAAATACTTGCTTGAAACTGGAGCTATGGCCGTGTTTTCACACACTTTATATTTTCTTTTCTATTTTTGATAGTGTCATAATAGAAACTCATGTTCATTTTCTCGTCGAAGGACTCAAACC
>CAIGRK010191415.1:0-12295 GCA_903798315.1 Fraxinus greggii | reverse complement strand
ACGACAAAGAGAACAGGCTCTTAAGATTTGACATTTTCCACTTGTTTGGTTTGGATAAAAATTAAATTTTTAATAAACTTTTATAAAAGTTGGTAAAATGTGTGTGATTAAAAAATTGATAAAAATTACGAGTCCGTAAAACTTATTATTGAAAATGAATTTTAAAAAGTGAATACCAAATAGGGGCTTTGACATCCTCTCCGTATTTTCTGTCATATGAATTGAAATTGTTCCATAAATGAAAGTAGAACACGCGTACAAGAACAATAGGGAAATTGAGAAATCAATTTAGTAGAATTTACAAGGGATATAAGTTGACATGAATATAAAAGGGACCAAATCTATGTTTTATTGTACATATGTACATCACAAATTAAATATTTATTTTACCAACGGATGATTTGCAAGATAAGATTGAATCAAAATTTCACAACCCAACTAAAAGAGTAAAACTCTCCAACTTTTCTTTTACCACCTCTCCAATCTGTAATGTGATGTACAAATGACATTATTCTTTACCTTAAATAATTTTATGTGTCAATGTCAACTGTATTTGATCAATACTGAAAAAAAAAAAAAAATCGTTCCTCCTTCGTGCACAATAGAGCCCTTTATTTTATGACACTCGAAGGTGTGATAAAACCTGTGTCGACATTGATTGTTTAATGTTTTGTTAAAAACGATGTATAAAAAGTTTTTATTTTATAATGATGTCTGTTACCTTACAATGATATCAAACTTGATGTTAAATTTGATATACATGTAGCAAGATTGTTATTTTATACGTGGATTATTTGACTTTTAACATTAAAAACTGATAGCTGATGGCATAGAAATTTGAAAATTGTCACGAACGTAACATCTTGATACAAATATGTGTTGACAAATAACATGAGGCCCTAATTGTGACGGCAGACTGTGAATTCTATTTTATACTTTCCTTTGACCAAATTAATTATTAATTGTGATCATATCAAAGATTGAAGGAAACTGCGAACTCTTTTCCAGGAAATGCGTGTTTGTGTGTGTGTGTGATTTTTTTTTTTAAAGTAGCCCAAACTTTAATTCTGGAAAAGATAAATATTGAATCGGATTTAATGCGAAATTAAAAATAATAAATTCAAATAATTGATTTGTAAATATATACACCATTATAAACAGAAAAAAAAAAATAGACGAGGAGAGAAACGAAATGCTTTAATTTTAAATCTGTAATTCCTTTATGATTATTTTTTTAATGTGGAGTGACAGAGAAAAAAATACTATAAATATTAATTATAATATATAGTAAGAATTCACATATATAGGTGATACAAATAAATTAACAAAAACATGGTGAAATAAAAATTATTTTTGATCCGACTCAACAACAACAATTTATTCTCAATAAATTTTAGGTTGATGATGCACATAGTTCGTCATGATGAAGACTTCTCAAGTTTCTTTTTTACTAAGTTATCTGGTTGAGTCATAGTCGAATATACTTTTTGTAAGTATACATATTTTAGCTTCTTCTTTGACTAAATTATAATTTATTGTTAATTAAAGTACAAATACGCGTGATTAATTATTTGACTAATTTAATATATTCATTAGGCATTGACCAAATTTAAGGGATTAAAACCCACCAAGAAAACCCAATTTTCAAATTATTATTGTCAATTCTTCTCAAGTTGGAATAACTAACTAATTGGATGGATATGGTGACAAAATGTCACAAGGAATAAATAATGATTGTCCCTCTGATTTACCGCGTAAACTTAAAAATTGTTGAAAATTTTATAAAATAAACCCTCAAGAGAAAGCTCAAGCAAGTGAATTAAAGGGATTGGTTAATTCTACTCCAATACGTAACTTAGCACTACATATCTAGATTAAAATTTAATCAGATAAGTGACAATTACATTGTACAAGGAGAATGGTCAAAGAAAGGTTGAATGACCTTACCTCTATGGTTTGCACCCTTAAGTTAGGAGGACAATCAATTGTCGCGTCATAAGTGAAATTTGGATCAATTTAACCTTGACGTAATTTTTATAGAGTTCAACAATTTTACTACTATGTTAAACTTGTTTACACGTTTATATTGAACTCTTCCAACTGAATGTTTTGCTGTATTGCTCAGTGTAAGCTTCGATTACTCTCTCTCTCTCTCTCTCATCCTACTAATTTACGTAAAATAACTCCAATGCGAAGAAACAAGAAAGCGTTATGAGACCCTCCTAACCTAATACTATTAAGTGAATCGATCCCATTTACTTTTACATTTTTCATTTTACACTGTGTGGGCTCATATTTATAAATATTCGAGTCATTTTTTATTCACATATTTAAAGAAAACTATAACTACGATCCACTTATTTATCTCTTATTTTTATATATCTAATTTGAATAATTTATTTATAATATTGCCCAAACATGTCTTTTTCCCATGTCCTTGAATGAAGAACCTTGAACTTGTAGTACCAGAATAAACTAACCAAAGAAGGGCATTTTAGTCATTTTATGGGATCCTTCCATGAAATTGCGCAGCAAATGAACTCCTCTTCCGTTCTGTCCCGTCACACCCTTGCACCCCCACCCCCAAGATTCCATATAAAACTGTGGAAAAATGCAAATCTCAAAACTGTCTGAGTGAAAACAGAAAAATGAAATCTCTGCTTTGAAATTGAATTTTCATTCACCTGTTCACCAAATTACGCTCACAAATCATAGAGAGAGAATGGCGGATGTATCAAATGGGCCGGCGAGCTTTTGGACGCAGGCAAATGCTTTGTTAAGGAAGAATTTGACTTTTCAGGCATGTTTACATCTACACTGTGTTTCTGTGTGTGATTTTTCCCTTTAATTTTTGGGTTGTCTACTTGACGAGTGTTTTGTATCTTAAGTTCAAATTCTCTGGCCTATAGTTCTATGCCCTTGCTGCTGCTTTATTAATAATACTGATTTGCTACTTTTGCTCTTTTGGCATTAAATAATTTGTTATTGTGTAACTTTTAGTGGGTCGGGTTGATTTCGCAGTTTATTGGTTAAGAGAATCTGGATTATTTGATGGGAATTTCTTTTTCATATTTAGTAGTAACTGACATTATCATGTCTCTTCTATGAAAGCGAGAATTGTATTGTATGACTCCTTCTATTAGTTCATTTGTATTCATTAATCCGATTCTAATTTTTGTCGATTCTGCATCTGCAATTACACAGGTTGATTTTTAGGGCAAATACATGGTTTATTTCAATTTTAGAAACATAATGCTGCTTCAAGGTTACCCGATAGGCTGATGTTTCCATTTTGTCCCATCTACTCTGAACTTATGGTCTTTATTTGGTATTATTATGATTATCTTCCTGATTTGTTTTCCTTTGGTTCGACTAAATTTATTATCTGATAAGCTTAGATAATGTGATTCACATCACTAGTTCCAAGGTTATGAATTGCAAAATAGGAATTTTCTCTTTAAAAATCATTTTTGATTCCTTTTAATGCTTGTGATGATGGTGTTTCATTTTTTCCCTTTCAATTGCAGAAACGAAATTTGAGGACTAATATACGACTCGTCCTATTTCCATTTTTCCTCTGTCTGTTGCTTGTTCTGATTCAAAGTCTGGTCAACAAAGAATTAGATAAACCCTCAAACAGGTGTGGTTGCACTTGTGTTGATACTAATGGTGATGGTCAATGTGAGGAGAAGTGTGGGATTGAATACTCGACTCTGGACCAAGTGGGCACCTGTCCCATTCCTCACCCACCAGAATGGCTGCCTCTATTACAAATACCGGCACAACGTTATCGTGCAGTAAGAACTGATTTTATTTCATATTCAGACTTGTCTGATGAATCATGCAAGACAACAGGTTCATGTCCTGTAACCATGCTCTTGACTGGAAATAATCAAACACTTGGACTAGGTGTGGCCTTCCTTCATTCTAAGTAATTTAATTTATTGTTACAGTTAAATACTTGTCTTCTGCAAGTAAAAGATCAAGTTAATTCATGTACGACTACATCCTGATAGGTGTGGCAACAAATATGTTTGCAAGGAGACCTCTTAATGTAAATTCCTCTGATATTCTGTTCAGCCTTGCAAATTATCCATTGGTTAGTTGTCTTTCTTATTCTTTTTGTCCCTTCTTCTTTTGAGTTCTTTTAAAATAAGTGATGAGGTTCTCTCATCAACACTACTTATTGCCTATACGTGATGTATCACTGTCTCTATTGTGACCTCTTCATTAATCCAGGGTTCCGAGTCGAAGACACAGTCTTCCAGTTTTCTTGAGCCAGCCTTCTTTTCAAATCTTCCAGTCTATTATGTTCAATCTCAATGTGCTCCAAACTCTGAATTCCCTGTTTCACTTCAAATTGGTACTACTGCATTTCAACAAGGTAATATTTACAAATATTGTATTATTCTCTAGATTTTATTAACTTTCAGAAACAATAATCAGATAAAGATATTTATGTCGTTGTATTTTTAAACGGCCTTGGTATGAATGGTCTTTACTTTGAGATTTTTGTAAAAAATTTCACTCTCCTACTACTAAACGTCATTAATAATATGCAATCTGTGCGTTGTCCTACACGCCTTCTCTTGCATAACCATTCATGCAGGCATAACTAATATAGACACATAACTAGGTGAAAATCTCTCTGATGTTAGTCTCTAAAACATTTACATTATTCTTCCATTTCTGTTGTCTAAAATTCACTCGTCTAAAATTCAGATGTAAGTTGTGTTCCTGGTTTACAATTATGGCGTAATAGTTCTTCAGAGATTAATGATGAGCTATACAAGGGTTATCGTAAAGGAAATAAAGAAAGGAAGATTAATGAGATTTTAGCAGGTTTGTGCACTAAATATTTGACTTGTGCATATAAAATTACCATTTTATTGTGTGAATTTGCCTCACTCTTTGCTTTTGTTTAACAGCCTATGATTTTTTAAACTCAAATGCAAATAATTTCAATGTGAGTATATGGTACAATTCTACATATAAGAATGATTCGGGCAATCAGCCTCTTGGATTGACGCGGGTGCCTCGCTCAGTAAACTTGGTACCTTGTTCCTGTCCTTGTCTGCATTTGTACATTTTCTTGGTTTGTGTAAATATTGGAAATTTTCAATTTGACTTGAGTCTGAGGTTGTGAACTGTCAGGATAAGTGTACTTCTTTTGAGATGTCTAAACTTTTGATTAGATTATGAAATATATTTCACTTGTATCAAATATTTTAATTTAAACAATCTCACCTAACTTAATGTGGAGAAGAGAAAACACAAGGTTTAGTTACAATCTGATCTGACACGTGTATCAGATATCTTAGCTTAAACAATCTCATCTGACTTAATACAGGACGAGAGAAAACACAGGGTTCGGTTAAAAGCCCATGAACTGTTGATCCTAAATTCTCAATGAAGTATTAAATTGTGTTATTTTTAATATCATGTGAAATTAGGTATCAAGGCATACTAATATTGGCATATGCATATGCAGATATCAAATGCCTACCTCCAGTTTTTGCTTGGACCTTCAGTGCAAATGCTTTTTGAGTTTGTGAAAGAAATGCCAAAGCCTGAAACAGAACTTAGGCTGGATTTCTCATCTCTGCTTGGGCCACTATTTTTTTCGTGGGTTATCTTTCAGTTATTCCCAGTAAGTTAATTGTATTTGTTCCTGCACGATAAGTTCTATTTTAAATCAATCTTTTCATGCATGTATTTTTTCCCACTATCTTACTGCTATTATTCTTATTTTAGTTATATCTTTTCTTGATAAAATAACACAGTATAGAAACTTTTGTTCAAACCTGCGTTAACTTTATCTATCTTCAGAAGATCCATCCGCTAAACATGTGCAGTTTAATGCTATACTTTTATATGATAGTTTTAGAATTCTGAACCTAATGATAACTCCCTGTACTGGTTTGTGAGAGAACACAGCTCCCTCTGTTTGGGTCCTGTTGCTGAAAGACTTGCGAACAGTTTTGGATGGATGAAAGGGGCTTACCCTTACTGTATTTAATAGTATATAATTGTTTAATCTAGCTTTATGCTACATTATAAATTGTTAATAATTTTTTGTTGCAGGTTGTACTGACATCTCTGGTTTATGAGAAGCAACAAAGACTAAGAATCATGATGAAAATGCATGGGCTAGGCGACTGGCCTTATTGGACGATTTCTTATGCTTATTTCCTTTTAATATCTTCAATCTACATGTTATGCTTTGTTATTTTTGGTTCACTCATAGGTAATAATACAGCCTATCAAGTTCTAAAACACTTATATATTCAAAAACAATCATACTTCCCTTTTGATATCCATTCAAGTTACTTAGACAAAAGTTATTTTCAGGGCTAAAATTCTTCACTCTAAATGATTATAGCATCCAGTTCGTGTTTTATTTCATCTACATAAACTTGCAAGTGTCAGCGGCTTTTCTGGTTGCTGATTTGTTTTCTAATGTGAAGACTACTACAGGTTTGACCATAGCTACTCAGCATTATTTATTATGATGAGTATACCTGTTTTATTTTATGTGATAAATTGTCTCGCACACTTACCTGATACACATAAAATTCCTACAGTTGTGGGATATATGATGGTTTTCGGTTCCGGACTCTTGGGCGGATTTCTTTTCCAATTCTTTCTCCAAGACACTTCATTCCCAAGTAAGTCTAAAATTCATAAACTACAATAGTTATGCTTAATTGATACATGCCCAGTTTTTATTCTTCATCCTTTGGACAGGACTAATAACTAACCTAATACTGAGCATAATGAAAATGGAAAGTTTTATACCATGTGCTATTTTATTTTCAAATCACATGTTAAAGTCATGGATTCCTATTGATCTACATGGAGAATGGAGGCACAATTGTCTATATATTTTCACTGTTGTGGGTCTGAAGACTTGAATGTTCGCTTTCTTCCTATATTTTTTCGTGTGATACGGCTTTTCAATTCCCTACCCTTCACGCCCTCAAAAATAAAACAAAAAAAAAAATCTTGAGTTTTCTAGAGCTAAAAATGCCATGTTCATTTTGCCAAAATATGGTATTTAAACTAAAATTCTTTCTAACGACAACCTACCCATTAATGTACTTCTTGGATCTTTGGCACATCACAATGCCATGGAGTAGATGTTTTTTCATATTCTCATTCCAATTTCTGAACTAAAGGCATTTTTCCATATCCTTTCTCTTTGCAATTGATTGCTAGAATCTAAAACCGATTTGCAGACAGAACGATAATGAACTATGTTCTGTCAATCGTTCAATCTATTATGTTTTGACTTTGTTATTTTCAGCGTAGTATCTTATCTCACTACTACACTTCTGTTCTGAATAATTTTGTCTTCTCTTAGCATCACAAGGTTGATCTTGTAATATTGCAGGAGCTGGGATTATTGCTATGGAGTTGTATCCAGGATTTTCACTTTATCGTGGATTGTATGAGTTCGCACAATATTCATTTACTGGAAATTATATGGGAACTGATGGGATGAGATGGAAAGATTTAAACGATAGCAAAAATGGGATGAGAGAAGTCTTAATTATTATGTTAGTGCAATGGTTGTTTTTACTCGGTGTAGCATATTACGCAGATCAAGTCTCATCATCGGGAAGAAATCCTTTATTTTTCTTGTGGAAGCATCAAAATAAGCGCTCAACATCCTTCCGGAAACCTAGCTTTCAAATGCAGGGGTCTAAAGTTTTTGTTGAGATGGAGAAACTTGATGTTGTCCAGGAGGTAATATGATGTGTTGTGTTAAACTTATCCATCTAAAAGCTTAAGTTATTAAAAAGGGTACACATTAATTTATTTAAAATGCAATACGTGCATAATTTTATATAAAAAGTTGGGTGGGACTTGTTCTCAAGACTTCTACATACCATGTTAAACCAGCTTATCTAAAAATTTGAGTTTTCAAAGATTAAACATATTTATTTATTTAAATTTTATCTTCAACATGTCACATTAGTTATATCACTTAAAGATATATGACATTGAGATGTTTGTAATTATTGACATATTGAAGATATACTATGCAAATTTCTCTAGTTTTCTATTTTTCTTTCCTTTATTTCTATCCTCGTGAACTTTGTTATTTTTCTTTTAGAGGGAGAAGGTCGAACAGTTACTACTAGAATCAAGTACCAGTCATGCGATTATTTGCGATGACCTCAAAAAGGTATATCCAGGGAGGGACGGGAACCCGGAAAAATTTGCCGTGAGGGGGTTATCACTTGCTCTGCCACAAGGGGAATGCTTTGGCATGCTTGGTCCAAATGGTGCCGGCAAGACTTCGTTTATCAATATGGTCAGTTACTCTTGGTTCATTTACCATTTATTCATATCCGTAAAACCTTGTATTTTTCATTTTGCTAAATGATCAACTTCTGACTAACATAGGTTTGTTGACAGATGATTGGGCTCATAAAGCCAAGCTCGGGTGCTGCATATGTTCAGGGACTTGATATACGGACAGATATGGATCAAATATACACCAGCATGGGCGTATGTCCTCAGCACGAGTAAGCATCAACATTGTGAAGATGACAATTTTTTTCTTTTTTATCCTCTTAAGTTTATGCATTTGGATATCACTTCATGTACATTCTATGTACTTATTTGTGAACGATACACAGTCTACTCTGGGAAACACTAACAGGAAGGGAGCATCTACTTTTCTACGGAAGGCTTAAAAATCTTAAAGGTGCTGCTTTAAACCAAGTAAGTCTATATCATCTTCAATCTAACATTGAGTTAGCTAAGCTAATCATTTTTTAGTAAGTGGTGACTATGAAATCCAGGGGAAAGCAAATATGAAAACAAATTACACATGTATATGTACTATAATCATCATAAAACTTGGATTGATAAATTGCTCATGTATATGTACTTGGCGTAAAACACAACCGAACAAGAGCGGGATTGAGAAGGAAAGAGGAAGAGAGGGAGAAAGAGAGAATAATGGGGGGAGAATATAAAGAATTCAGAGGGAAAAAGTATGAGCTTATTCACTAATCAAGTTTAACTATTACAATGTCTAAGCCTCCTTTATATAGGGTTTAAACTAATTTAAGTAGGAAACAACTAATAAAATAATAAAAAATTTAATAAATAAATCCTAATAACTATTCCTATAATAAGAGTCTAAACATGGAAAGTATTTATATAGTATATCTAATAGGATTTCTATCAGTAATATAATGTGATGGGTTTTTCTATTATGATGTAGGCGGTCGAAGAATCTCTGAGGAGTGTGAACCTATTTCATGGTGGTGTTGCGGACAAACAAGCAGGGAAATATAGTGGAGGTATGAAGAGGAGGCTCAGTGTCGCAATTTCACTTATTGGAGATCCCAAAGTATGCGTACATACTTGTCCAAGGCTCTTCTGGTTTGTTTCATTCAGATATTAGTCCTCTTTTAACACTTCGGTAAGAATTATTCTTGAATGTTCTTGAAGGTGGTGTATATGGATGAGCCAAGTACTGGATTGGATCCCGCATCAAGAAAAATGTTGTGGAATGTTGTAAAGCGTGCAAAGCAAAATAGAGCAATAATTCTCACAAGTAAACACTTTCATACTCTCTTTTCCCAGTGCAAACCTATGCACGTGCTATCTCCCCTCACTGCCCTCCATCTGCGTACACGCTTGTGCACGTACCCTCAAACATGAAAACTAATACACCTTTTCGTAATATTTCAGCACATTCGATGGAAGAGGCAGAGCATTTATGTGATCGTCTGGGTATTTTCGTTGATGGCAGCTTGCAGTGTGTTGGAAATCCCAAAGAGGTAATTATATAGTTATAGCTAACACGTCAGTGATGCTGTGTGTTTATATGCATCTTCTGAACTAGCATAGCATGCTATGAAAGGTTTGAGACTGATATTTGCTCCAACTTAAGCTCTTACGTTTATGCTATTTTTTTTTATTTTCAGCTAAAGGCAAGATATGGAGGATCGTACGTGTTTACAATGACTACAATCTCAAATCACGAGGAAGAAGTAGAAAATTTGGTGCGACGTCTCTCTCCAAATGCCAACAAGATATATCAAATCTCCGGGACACAAAAGTTTGAGTTGCCGAAGCAGGAGATAATTATTTCTGAAGTGTTCAAAGCTATTGAGAATGCAAAGAGTCGATTCACAGTTCATGCGTGGGGTTTGGCTGATACAACCTTAGAAGACGTGTTTATCAAGGTCGCACGAGGGACCCAGGAATTCAATGTTCTATCGTGATAAAACCAATATGCCTATACAACTTTGTCAAATATATGTTTTACTTGCAATTTAGCCTCAGATTTTGATTATAAAGAAAGGAAATAAATTTTGAAACTGGTCCTGTATATATTGTTTATAATGACTTCAACTGATATGCATTATGGTTATACTTCATAATAAATTTATATGTTTTTTTTGTTTACTTAATTTTTTAGGATTGAATGATTCATTTGCTCAGGTCAGAGGTCAATTGTTGTTGATGGATCGTATTTTTCCCGTAAACAACGCGTATGTACTTGTATCTCGCGAGGAGCATCAAAGGAGTGTCAATACCAATACTGGTGCATGTGATTCTATGACCTTTTATGTCAGAAATGATGTCAAGAAGTCTACTGCAGGGAAATCTTACAGCAAATACTAGAGGAATGAGAGACATCTGCATTTACTGTGGATATACTAGTCATGCAGTTGATAAGAGCTATAAGTTACATGGATATCCTCATGGGTATAAGGCTAAAAAACAAAGGCTTGGTCCTAACCAATCAATTCCCAATAGCCGCACAAATCGTGCCATTGTGAATCAGGTATCTGAATCCACTCCATAACAGACACATGGGAAGGTAGGGGACTTTTTGCAGCCTCTAAATCGTGCACAATATCAACACCTGATAAATATGATGAGTACTCACCTTACATTTGCAAAGGTTGATGCTGAAGGAAATGCTAAGTGGGAACACATATCGGGTATTTGTTTCTCCACCTCCCTTAATCCAATACTCAATTTCCCTAGATATTGGATGGTGGATTCAGGGGCAACAATTCACTTTGTTTCACAAAATTAGCATTCCAATTCAAGCTCAATCTACTGTCTATCAGTTCATTAACCAGGGATTCATCTATGATCATCAAATTTCTTATTGATTCATGCATTATTCAGGATCTCCCTAGCTTGAGGATGATTGGAAAGGGTAAAAGAGTTGTTGATCTTTACATATTGGATGCTGATCCATCTAATTCAGTTCTTAGTAATTGCGATACTTCTCATGACACATTTGATTCTGTATGTCCAGCAATAAATATTGTGACTTCTCATGCTTTGCATTATAGACTTGGACATTTATCTTTTCAGAAGATAGAGTTGTTAAAGGATCAATTGCATCTTACCTATAATGGTTAAAAATACAATTAGTCTATCCCTTGTAGTGTGTGCCCTTTGGCTAAACAAATAATACTTTCTTTTGTATCAAGCAACTACTTATCTCATAATGCTTTTGATCTAATCCACTGTGACACTTGGGGACCATACCATATTCCAATACATGCATGCCAAAAATACTTTCTTACACCGGTGGATGATTGTATATGGTTCACATGGATATACCTTATGAAATAGAAATCAGCTTTTGAATTTATTATCGCCAAGTTTTTCAGACTGATTGAAACTCAGAAACACAAAATGATTAAGAAATTCAGATCTGATGATGCACCAATACTGAAATTTGTAGACTACTTTGCTTCAAAGGGAATCATTCACCAATTCGCTTGTGTTGAGAGACCTTAGTAGAATTCAGTTGTTGAAAGAGAACATAAACATCTTCTCAACATATCTAAAGCCTTGTTCTTCCAGTCACAAATGTCTATTCAATTATGGGAAAATGTGTGCTTACAGGCACATTCTTTATCAATAGAACACCTTTACCTATCTTGAATAGCAAAACTCATTTTCCCCTTCTCTATGATTCTCTAGTGGATTACATGTATCTTAGAGTTTTTGGGAGCTTATGCTTTGCTTCCACTTTACCTTCACATCGATCAAAATTCCATTCAAGAGCCAAACCTTGTGTGTTTGTAGGCTATCCTCCTAGTGTAAAGGGTTATTAGTTGTATAACATTCTATCCAAATCCTTGTTCATTTCTAGAGATGTTGTATTTCACTAACATCTTCTTCCTTTTCACCCTATTCCACATCCTAATGTTCTGTTGATCCTTTTCCTGACATTGTTTTACCTAAACCTGCTCATGATATGGATTCACCTTATAGAGTAGTTCACGATGTGCAAAAT
>CAIGRK010191254.1:0-12699 GCA_903798315.1 Fraxinus greggii | reverse complement strand
AAATTAATTAATATACAAACCCACCACCCACCAAAATACTCACCCCACGCAATTTAGAGCTTGTTTGGCCGGGATTTTAATCTCATTTTAATTGAAATTATAGCCGTTATTGGGTCTCACTCGTCTAATAAAAGTCAACAATAATGAATAGTTTTTCAATTTTAATCCGATTTTAATCTCTACCGAACACGCCCTTAAATTAATCTACACAACCTATCCTACCCCACAACCACCCCACCTCATACACCCCCAAACCCTAAATCTTTTTCCCCTTTCTCATCATTTCCCCTCTCTACCATCTCATCTCCGGCAACACACGATATCCGACGACATGGCACGTTGGCTTTGAGTCACGGCATCGAAAGCGCAGCCGTTGCTTTTCGCAGCTACAACATCGACGCCTCTGTGCACAGATCCGTGGTTTTGTCTAGTACACACAGATCACGACGATCCGTGGTTTTGACAGGTCACAGGTCACGACGTTTAGATGGTTACTCCGATGTTGCATTTGCTTGGCTTATACGGCGGGGATTACAGCACCACTTGCTACTTATGCGGCGTAAGAACGGTCGGGGAGGTTTCCAGGCTACCTCTCTTGCTTTACCATGTTGGTTTTACGGTGTTTTGCCCTCTTCTTCGATGTTTTGTGACGGCTTCGGTGGTGATTTTGCGATATATTTTGTGGTGATTTTCTCTGGTGCAGGCGGTGTTAGTGTACCGCGGCGGTGGTGGTGGTGGTGAGTTTGTTGATTTTTTGGTATGGGTGGTGGTTGGGGTGTGGTGTGGTGTGGTATAGATGAAGATAGAGAAGATGGTTGTGGCGGTGTCGGTGGTGGTGTACTGTGTACGAGGTGGTGTGCTGCTGTGTGTACGTCGGTGGTGTGGTAGTCTTGTATGTACTGTGGTGATGCTGGAGAGGGTCCTTGGCAGGGGACACCTTTTGGTTGGCTACTAGCACTGAGGTGGTGATGGTACGGTGGTGGGTTATGGTGGTGGTGGTACGGTGTTTGGGTGGTGGTGGTACGATGGTTGTGGTTGGGCAGTGGTGTTGGTGGTGATGTTGGCTACGGTATTCGAGGTGATGATTTTGTAGTCGAGAGGTGGTGTTGGTGGTTCTGGAGGCGGTGGTTCGAGTTGTTGCAATGGTGTAGTGGTGGTCACAATTGATTTGGCTGATTGTGACCAATAAATTGCAGTGTGACCAATGAAATAGATAAATTGTGACTAATAAATACACTATGACCTAAAAATTTATTAATTTGTGACCAATAATTTGATAAATTGTGACCTAAATATAATTTTTGATCAATTAATTTGATGTCTTGTGATCATAAAATAAGTTGTGATTTATAAAATTTATGATTTGTGAACAATAAATAGTATGTGATTATTAATTTGATAGACTTGTGACCGATAAATAAATTGTGTCGTATAAATTTTTGATTTGTGATCGATGAACAAAGTGTGATCTATAAAATATTTGAATTGTGACCCTGAAATAACCTGTGACGTATAAAAATTTTAATTTGTAAACAATTAATAATATGTGATCAATTATATGGAATTTGTGACCAAATTATATGAAATTGTGATCTTAATAAATTTAATTCATAAAATATATATTTAATTAATAAATTTATAAATAAAATTTAAAAATTTTGAAATTTGAAATTTTAAACTTAGTTTCTTAAATTTGAAATTGGTAAAACTTAATCTATTAGTTATGAAATCTTCCCTAATTATTTTTCCCTTTCTCTTTACTTTACAATATTTTATCATTATAATTAAAATTTATTAACCCCACGTTCCATGGACCCACTCGCTTATAATATTTAAAAACTATATGAAACACGGTTAGTCTACATAAAATTTAGAAACTTTCAATTAATAGCTTTTAAAGAATTCATTTGAAGATTTAGTAAGTTGAGAAAGAGAAACTTTTCTAGTTCGTCCCAACATTTTCCACCTGTTCGACTATTGTTGATCAATTTTTTTATATCAACCGGACCTCCCCATAAGGGAATTTGACGTGGCCGATTACCCCCAATAAAAAGTATTTTGGAAAAAATAAATTTTGAAATAGAGATTTTTTTGGAGAATGTTTAGTTAAAAAATATGATTTTTTTTTACTACACGTGCAAAAATTTTTTTATGTGAAAATGTGTGACTGAAAGAAAGTTTTTATTTTTTTTTTCCTTAAAAGAGTTTTGTTTGAATGGTTATCAAACAAGGACTTGGTTGATTGGTGTAGGAGTTTTTATTTATTTATTTATTTAAATCAAACTGTTTTCGGTATCTAAAGACTAACAAGTTTAAACTAATTCACGACAATGAGTTAAATTAATTAGTCTCGACTTACATTACATTGCATGACAATGAATATATTTAGATTATTTTAAATTACTATTTGCAGAATACACAAAAAGTTTCCAATCTTTTTTTTTCTTTATCTCTGAGGACCACCTTTTTTACCTTGTAATTTTTTTTTTCCATCTTTTTCCCGAATATTCTTCTGCAAATCTGATGACCCATTTATTAAAATAATTGGATCCACCATAGAGGTTTGCGGACTACAAAAAATTTAATAAAATATTCGGCTCCTGTTCGATGATATTAAAATCAAGTTTTTAGTAGATTTTAATAAAGATTGATAAAATTTGTGGTTGAAAATTTGTAGATCTCATAAAATATATAATCAAAATTAATTATTGATTTTAATTCCAATGAAATAGGCTTACTAAAAATAGTTGAGTAAATAGTTCTTAATAGGCCTCAATCTTTCTCCAGTTATTTCATGCCTACCAAAAATCCCGAACTTGCTTCGTCGCTACCGATAAATCCGCTTGATAAATTTAATTTATCACGAAACTTTAGGATCTGTTCTCTTTGCTGTTTCAGGTCATTTTCAGTTTTCAATTTTTCAAAATACTGAAAACACGTTTACTTACCTATTTTAAAAAACAAATTTCCAAAAACGAGTTTAAAATTTACAAAAAAAAAACGAAAAATGCTTAAAAATTCGTTTTCGCTGTTTTTAGTTAAAACTAAGTCAAAAATTCATTTTTTATTTTTTTCAAAAATGACAAAAAGAACGCATTTTCAGTAATCTCAAAATAGATACTCAAAATACAAAATTCAAAACTAAAAATTGAAACACGAAAAGAATAACCCCTTAGTCACTAGATTAAAATAAAATAATTTACAATAAAAATTTCAGTAGGTGATAAAACAACAAATAATGTTATTCACGTTTAAAACTATCGGTAATCACCTTATGTGATATAATGTGACAGTTTATTATTTGATACATTAATGTGATGGTTTTTTATTACGTGCATCAAATAACAAACGTCACATGTATACCGCCACGTAAAACGACTACCGATAGCCCTCACTATGAATAGTATTACTCTAAAACAACCTTAAAATAATAAATTTAGATTAGTAACAATTAAAAATAATAATTCAATATAAATCATGAAGTTTTGCATAGGTGATAATTTTAAAAAAATATCTAAATTTCTAAAAAAAATAATTAATTGATATAATTACCTATTTAACTAATTTAATAAAAAAATAAATATTACTTTTAAAAATTGTCCTTAGAGTATTTTGTCGATAATTGATCAAGAAAATAAGTAAATTTTATTTTGTGAAGAGTTGAAATCGAGATTCATGATTCATTTTCAATGTTGTTAAGGATATTCTTTTAACTGATGGAATCTTGATCTGATTCTGAAATTAATTTGCATAAATTAAGATTGGTAACAATTAAAAATAATAATTCAATATGAATCACGAAGTTTTGCATAAGTGATATTTTTTAAAAAATATATATATTTAATTGATATGATTACGTATTTAAATAATTTAATAAAAATAAAAATACTACTTTTAAAAATTATCCTTAGAATATTTTGTCGATAATTGATCAAGAAAATAAGTAAATTTTATTTTGTGAAGAGTTGAAATTGAGATTCAATGTGGTTGAGGATATTCTTTTAACAGCTGGAATCTTGATCTGATTGCGCAAACATTTTGAATGACAAATAAAATTTTACCGTTGAAAATTGCATGACATCGAGTTAAATTTGGACAGTCTATTTGTCTTTTCGAGGTATGAATTTTTCTTAAATATTTTAATGCATATATAAAACGTGATAATTTAAATTAAGATGTCGGCATCTTTATGCATATGAAGTCGTGCTAAATTCGATGTATAATTGGTTGAAGCAATCATCCATTACACTAACACTCACATGCAAATTATTTTTATATATTCTCTTAATTTAATATTAAAATTTGATAGCTTCAAATCTTGATTAATTATCGTAAATCTACTTTTACTTGTAAAAAGTTGCTTTATAACACAAAGAAAGCCATAATCTAAATCCATTTGGGCCACTAGAGATGTGGTGAAGAAATTGGAATATTAATTAATTAAAATTGTTTTAATTTATTAATGTTAAAATATTATTTTCCCTTTTTTTAAAAATTGAATAAATTAAAGTTGGACGTTTGACTTTTGATCAAATAACAGATTTTTGGAAAGAATTCATTAGAAATTGTTCCCTTGCATATGCATTAAAGGTTTGGGCTCGCGCTACACATTTTTGAACGATTTGAAGCATCCGTCGCTCAAATCTTTTGCCATTTATAAAATCGGTCAAATTATGGTCAAACACTTTTTTTTGTCAACGGATTTTTTGAACAAAACCTTCCAAAGATCTTTCTACAACCCATTTTTGAGCTGATTAAGATGTATCTATTATGATTTAAAGGTTTGGAATCGAGCTTCACTTTTTTGGAAAAACTTGAAACTAATTTTTTTTTTATATGAATCTCAATGCACGAATCTCTGGAAACAAGTAGTCCGTTCCAATTGACGTTCCAAACACTTTGATTAATCTTTGATATTACAAGATTTTTTCCCTCTTGTTTTTTGACTTCGCTCATTTTAAAACTAGATAATACAAGATTGTAATATCGTATTACTGGATGCAAGATCGTGGACAACTTAACATGTCACCTGTGATGAAGCAATCCTATTTCTTTTTCTTAGTACTATTAATGAAGTATTGACTAGTATTAATGAAGTATCTCTTTTTCTTAATACAATTTCTACAAGATCTAGGAGTCAAATAACATTTATTTGACCAACAAAATTTTAAGGGATTTAATTTTACATTTTTCGTAAAAATGTGTGCCTCTAATGATTTGATTCGCACTATAGATAACATATGTCCAAATCTTATTTTATTTTTATATTATATGTTTAGTGTGAATAAATAACAATAATAATCCATGTTGTACATGTGAGTGCAAGTTGTACATATTATAGTTTTGTCACACTTTGTTGTTGCCGATTTCCCCGTTAAGGCCTAGGGTTGATTAAAAAAGTGTTATTTTATTATAATTATTATTGTGTCAGTGTTAAATATATAAAAATCCCCACTTTCATTCACCTCAACATCTTGGTTCAAACTCTCTTACTATTGAGTAAAACGTGCATCCCTTTGCATTCATAACAAAAATGAATACGTAGAAAAAGAGTTTTCAAATAATGATTGTCAAACAAGGACTGAACATATAGCCTTTATTTGGTGGAGATTATAAAATAAGACATTTAGCAGATTTTAATAAACGTTAAATGTGTAGTTGAAAATTGTGAATCTCATGAAATATGTGATTAAAATTTATTTTTTATTTTGATTTGAATTAAAATCTAAATTTTAATTTTTATCAAATAGGAGCTATAGAATGCCACTATTAGTTAGTTGTTACGCACTCTAAAGATCCGTTTGATTGTAAATGTGGAAAATGAGTGAAAAGAAAATGTTTTACAGGGAATTGATTTGCCTAGAAGTTGTTTTACTGGGAATTGTAATTAATTGCGTTTGATTGGTATAATTTTTATGGAAAATGTTGAAAACTTGGTGTCCGTTTGAGTTTCGTTTTTTTTTTAAATTGTTCATTAAAGTGATAATTTTTCTACCATTGAGTCTAGAATTTGTTCCAATTGCCAAAAAAATGGGAAAAAAATTAATATACCGAATATCATTCGTTTGCCTTTGTTTTGCATGGAAATTGTCAATAAAAGTGATAAGTTTTTTTTACCATTGTCTATAGAATTTTTTCCAATTGAAAAAAAAAATGTAAAATATTTACCTACCAAAATATCAAGAATTTGTTTTNTTTTTTTTAAATTGTTCATTAAAGTGATAATTTTTCTACCATTGAGTCTAGAATTTGTTCCAATTGCCAAAAAAATGGGAAAAAAATTAATATACCGAATATCATTCGTTTGCCTTTGTTTTGCATGGAAATTGTCAATAAAAGTGATAAGTTTTTTTTACCATTGTCTATAGAATTTTTTCCAATTGAAAAAAAAAATGTAAAATATTTACCTACCAAAATATCAAGAATTTGTTTTCCTCAAAAATGTGAAAAATTTGAAAAGTTGAAAAATATTTTTTCGGGAAAATTCTGCTTATCAAACACTATAAAAGTTGGAAATGGAATAAATTTTCCATTTTCCATAAAAAATATGGTGTATCAAACGGAGCCTAAGATCAAAAATTCAAAGAATTTCGTCCTTGGGACCCCTCATTCTAGGGTGTTTAGATAGTGCATGGTTATCACTTTGCAACTTTGTAAGCTAAGCAAAGTCATGAAGTCGGCTGACTACGTCGAGCAAAGCTCAGACCTTGATGTGGTGACAAAACTCGTCATATAGTTCAAGAGCAAGCAAGACTATGTGCTATAAGAATCGATGGTTCGTTGCAATAAAGTGCTTTTGCTCATGCTAATATTTTGTTGTCGAAGAGTTCAAGGGATTCATGCTTGAATGTCGAAATCATGTTGTGACACTGGAACAATCAATGTGACAACTCTATTTCAAACCTGTTTGTTTTGATATACTATGTTGTATCATATGATTATTTAGTAAAAGTTATTTAATTGTCATAATTTTATAAGTACATATTAATCAAAACAAAAATATTATATTTACGAATTTAAATTCTTTCTTAAGAGCATTAACTCACGAGTCACGATCCATATAAGATAATTTGTACAAACGTAATTGCTCAATAATTTTGTGCAAAAAATTGCAACTTCTTTTCTTTCCAAGGAAGAAAAAACATGTACATTTTGCGCTGGGCAAACAAATACTCGTACAATTCTTTTGAACTCAAGTGGAATATTGCCACAGAAGTCAGTTAAAAAGGAGAAAAACAAGAAAACTACAAAAACTACCACTACAACATTAAAATTATGGCAATTCAATTAGCTCCCCTGAACTTGTAAACAAATCATACCAAAAATCAATGTCATCTTCCTTAATTGAATCGAAACTGTACGAGGTTTCGATTACGTTTAGAGGGATTTGAACACTACTCGCAGCGGAAAAATCACTTGTAAAACTCGAACCAGCTGAAAAAACCTCCGACCAGAAACTTTCATCCATTTCCGGCAGCTGGGTCACGGCGGCGGCGGTGGAGGACGATATTTCACTCGATGAATGCTGTGGCGAATTGGGTTCTGATTTTTTATCTGTAGTTTGATCAAAACTGGAACCATCAGCAGAAAACACCTCTGACCAGAAACTTTCATCCATTTCCGGCGAATTGGAGACGGTGACGGCGGCGGCGGCAGTCACGGTTGTAGAGGACGACATTTTACTCGATGAATGCAGTGGCGAATTGGGTTCTGATTTCTTATTCAAACTTTTCTTCAAATGGGTGTGCCAAACATTTTTTATTTCATTATCAGTTCGTCCCGGTAATCTTGCTGCAATTACAGACCATCTGCAAAGATAACGTTAGATTCAAGATTTTTTATTTTATGTCAATAAATCTTGTAGCATCTGGAAATGCCATAAAACAGTTCAGGGTTGCACCAAAACGAAAAATGGCACAATCCCGAGAATGCTATCTAGCTAGTTTCAGTGATATTAAGCACCCGTCTACATAATTAGTCAAAAGATGTAACTTATTTATGTTGACCAATTGTAGACGGTGAACCCTAATGTCACAAAGATCGATGCTTAACACAGTAAAAAACCATTTGGAAAAACATTATTAACAACAAACCTGTTTCCTAATTCTTCGTGTAAACGTATGATGGTGTGCTTTTCTTCCTCGGTGAAGTTTCCTCGTTTGATGTCCGGCCTCAAGTAATTCATCCACCGGAGCCGGCAACTCTTTCCACACCTCAGTAGTCCTAAGATAATCATCAAGAAAAATGAAAATTTGAAAACTATATTTGGGGGAAAAAAAAAAATGGAAAAGTAAATTTATTCTAATAATGGTGCAAATTAAAATTAGTACCGGCTAGTTTTGGGAGAGCCCTCCAATTTCCATGGCCATTTTGAGCGATATAATTCATCAAAATTTCATCTTCTTCTTTAGTCCATGGCCCTCTCTTCAGTCCCATTTTTTCACAGCATGGAGCTCGACCCATTTTTTCTCTCTCTAAAACTCTCTCTCGCTCTCTCTGTGTATATATCTATGAGTATCTCTATACGAGTTGTGAACACATGAAAAATGATTCAAGGGTACCCATGGCTATATATCTTTGAATTTTGATATTAAATAAGAGTGGACCCACCCACCTTAGTATATTAGAAAATGAGGACTTTTCAAAATTAAATTTGGCATGCACGCTCGAGGCGCTTACTAAGTGGTGTAATAATTGGACCAAATGGTCAAACAACACGTGAGATATATATTTTTGATGTGGATGCCAAGAATATATATATAGTGCTTTTGTATATACATATACTTAGAAAACATGGGGTGGGTAGGGGTTGGGGTGCTTGTCTGTACTAATAGAAATATGAGTTATGCTACATGTACAAAGTTATATTACAAAGTTAGTTGACAAAATAACATCTACGTCAATCATTTTAAAAATAGATTTTTAAATCATTTGAAATCAATGGTCTGAATTTTACCAACACACTTTGTAATCCAACTTTTGTAACTCAAACTTCGTAATAGCTTTATTGGAAAAATATTGTCCTCGAAAGCCACGTCATAAAGAGAAAAGATTTTCCAAAAATGGAAGGTTAAAGTGGAATTATACTTTTCTGCAAAAAATAAAATAAAATTAGAAATTAGTTAAAAGGACACACAATCTATTGAAGATGCGCATGCTAGCCATGAATTCTTTTATATACATTATATAAATCTTTTTACAAATTTAGGCCATTTTAAAATAACAATTGGAGCGCTTTCATACGTCATGTTTCTTTTTGAGATTAGAAACGGAAAATGGTCGACTAGCCTAAACTTGTGGCATGTAACGTTTATGAGTTCGAGCCCTTTTATGCTATAAAATCATGATAACAAATTTTAATCCTAAATTTGACATTGCAATTTGCAAATACACTACTCAATCCCCAAGAATGACATTGTTAAGTAGATGGTTAGTGAAAAGTTCTTCTCATGTTCTACTCTCTAGCTGTCTAGCATACACAAGTTATGTGTACACATGTAGATTTTGACTTTTGCACGATATTTTGCCCCAACTGGTCAAATCTTAATAAGCTGCATAGCTTGGACACTCGATTAAAAAGCAACGAGTCGGTTTTGTATTCTGAAGCTCCTTTAGGGTGTATTTGAGTCACATTATTTTAGAAGAATGTATTCTGAAATAGTAGATTGATAGAGAATGTGTAGTCAAAAAAGGAAAAGTTATTGATGTGATAGAAAATATTATTTTATTGAAGAATGTGTGGTTGAAAATGAGTACAAGAATGAGAATGAAAAATTTTAATGTGTATCAAACAGGGGCTTGTATCAAAATGAATAAACTTTGAAGAGTTATAATTGAGTATACAATGATAATTATACGCCCACTGAACTCAAGGTCGCGTACCTTGATCCAGCTCTAATTGAGCTCGACCCAATTGACGGATCAATTTATTCTTTTAGTTAGTTTTGATGGGATCCTTTCAGTCACGTATACGCGTTTCGCTTGATATCAATGGTATAACAAAGAGGTACTGTATGTTGTGTTCTCAACTGTATGCACTTATTCAGAGCTGTAAACTTGTGAACAAGAAAATTATAGCAGTCAAAGTGTGCATGTATTGAACTATTTGGAATTTAGCTTCAACAATGTAATAAAGGTCAAAGAAAGAGGGCTAATTTTATGAGATAATTGCAACATCTCACCCCAACTATGAATTTACAATTCTTTAATACAAAAAACCAAAGATTTTGTTGAGATGTATTATTTGAATATGAATATTAAATAGAAACAATTTGCTTAATTTAGAGTAAGCTAATTAATTAATGGTAATTAATTAAGTAGAAGTATTGTTAGGAATGGTGGAAGAAAAAAAAAACATCCCTAAAGACCTTATTCTTTTGATATAGATCACTAGTAGTGGTATCTCAAACGAATGTCGAATTCATCCCCTGTTGTGGGTCCTTCTTCCCCTAATTCTTTCCATTCAACTTACGATTGGACAGAAACACTCAATTGTAACACAATTAGTTCAAATTTATTCAAAAAAGATTCAAAATTAAACTAAAATATAATTTACTCCACTATTTAATTTTGTTCAATATTGTGTATTTAGCATTTACATTATCCCGAATATATGATATGTACAAATAAAGTTGACTTATTAACTATATGTAAAGTAGGGTGGGCAGAAGAACCATAACCAATAGAATCAAATCGACAAATTGGACCTGTTCAATTCCACATAAATTTAGAATGGTTTAGGTTCCCAAAATCAAGAATCAGTTCAAACCCATCCAATTTTTATTTTAGTCAATTTAGACAATATAATGTATGAAGATGAACTTGTCGTTTGTATTGAATTAGGTTTATTGTTTGGACCATGTTAAAAGAACAGGGGGGCTGACCACCCCCCTGACAGAAATCCCAGGGGTTTCTGTCAGGGAGGACCGGAGTTTCTGTCAGGGGGGCGGTCACTCCCTGTTCCTTTAGCATTTTCCTTATTGTTTTTGGATATCAGTATTTATTTTTGGTGAAAGAACCCGGTACTTTAGTAAATTAATTGACTAACCCATCCAGTTATTGTTTTTGGATGTGAGAATTTATGGAGGGTTGCATGTTGGTTTCCGACCTATTATACTTGTAGCAAATTAATTTTTAACCTTAAAAAAATTAAATTTGATTCGTAGTCATTTATTGTAGTTACCCAATCAATCATGGGTGACCAAACGCCTATGAATATATAAATCAATCATCGATGACCAAGATGTCATTTTCTGAATGTCGACAATGATATCTATATAGAGTTTAATTAATTAATTTTTTTTGTGGCAACGTGAAATGTCCTTGTTTGTCTGCCATTATTTCAACTCTTTTTTTTTTCTTAAATTCATTTTCAACTATACATTCTGACAATAAAATCATTTCTACTTTTTAACCACATATTTTCTAAAAATTCATTATTCCAAACTCATTTTCCTACTTTAATGGTAGAAAAATAGGGGGATAATTATATACCCTGTATCCGGTATCCACCAGTAATAAAAGGACAAAAAAATCTGCTTATTTTGTAATGGTAATTAATTAAGTAGAAATAATGCTTAAAACTCCCAAAAAACAGCAAATAATAGGATAAAATAAACAATTCTTTACCATACATATTGTCAAGAATTTCAATTTCTTAATTCATTAGATGGCTGCCATTTTCTTCCCTACATGAAATAAACAATTGTTTATGAAAAAATAAAAGTAGATTTTAAAATTCTAAAAAAATTTATTTATAAAAAAAGATTAAGTGGGTGTTTGGTAGGGATTAAAATTAGATTTATAGTAGAAAATATTATTATTATTCCATGATAGTATTAATCAAATTAAATTTACAGCGTTGAATTCGAATTATAAAATTGACAATTCAGTGCACAATTAGCATTTTACAGCACACATTGCTGTACTCTTGCTTGTCGTCCGTAGTGTCCCAGAAAGAATAGTCCTTGTCAAATTTCTTAATTCATGGGTTTTCAATATTTCATTTTGTTATTCAAACTTTGCGGTTCTTCAACTTTATTAAGTACATCTGTTTATCATCTTTATTATTTTAGTATGATACATCTTTAAATTTACATTGTAGTATCAGAGCAAATAAAAGAAACGTCTCGTAAAAATTGATAAAATATATAGTCGAAAAATTTATGAAAGTCGTGAATCGTATGAAATGTGTAATTTGAAGCTTTATCAGTTTAGAAACTAGACTTAAATTTTAAAATACGAAAAAAATACTCGAGGTTGATCTAAAAGATACGAGTAAATTAAAAAGATGTGGCAAATTGTGGAAGTTGATTAATTCATTAATCCAAGCCGCCTTCACTCATAATTCGTAGTTAACACTTTTAAGTGATTAAGCACATGAATTCTAACAATTATTTAATGCGCCCACCTCATTTTCCATAACCCTTAAACTCGGTAAGTTCGTGAAGCATTTTTTTCATGAACTCTCGAATTAAATTAAAATGTAGAGCTGCACAAAAAAAATCGTGGAACCGCAAATTGAACCGATATCGTTGGTTTAGGTCCACGTGGACCCGCAATTTTTTTCCCTCAAACCGAACCAAACCGTTTCAAAATGGTTTGATTTATATTTTAAATTTTAAAAACCGTAAAAAACCAAATCGAATCGCACTTTTTTTAATTAAAAAATATTTGTATTAAATTATGAATTCTCATATA
>CAIGRK010191223.1:0-11416 GCA_903798315.1 Fraxinus greggii | reverse complement strand
GTTTGGTTTTGTTGTAGTAGGTAGCATAGTTGTGAAAAGAATCTTTTGTATCAAATCTTTGCTATATAATCATCCTTGTAAACCTTTGTAATGTTAATGTAAATTTCGATTTTCTTCTCCTCTTGTTTGTTCAATTTCTATCAAACATGATGGAGTCTCAAGATGGATTGTGTTACTAGTTTCCACATCACCTCCCACCATGTGTTGGATGACGCGGAAAAAAGAATGGAATCTATATGCTACTTGGCTAACGAACGGAATTTATCCGCCACGTGGCAAACGAATTGGATTGACACCTAAGTACAGTCCACCCTAGATTCAAAGCCACGTGCTCCACATCCAACGGTTCTTCTCTTATCTCCTATCATTATAAATACTCACGCCTAAGGGTGGGTCCAGGAAGAGAAAGGTATGGTTTTTGCCTTATATTTATACACTCACTTTTTACCTTGAGAACCAAGTTCCGGTGATCACCACCAACGTCTCAAATCCGATTTATCAACTCACTAACTTGATTGTCTTCCACCCCCAATGGAAAAGGCCACAAGCAACTAACGGTATGTTACTACTCGCAGGAAAGAGCTTACGTGGAAGTCATATCTTATTGGCCACGTGTTTGGGTTACTTTTCAGGATCAATAGATTGATGACGTCTGTAGGAAACGTTATTATAACCATGAACATTACTGCAAAGAAAAGCTTACCGAAATATTCACTTGACTCCTCCTTGAAAAAGGAGTGGTTCTTGAAGAAAGAACAAGTGGAGATCCTAAAGAAAAATTTGGAATTTCATTAATTACCTCTTGAAAGAAAGAGTGTGCAAGCCCAAAAACAATTAGTTCAAACAATAAAGATGTGAATCTGAGGACAATGAGGGAGGTTTCTGAAGAAGAGATCCTCCGGACGAATGTCAAACAACAAACATTGCAGCCCAAAATGCAGCTATGCATGAACTCCTTATGCAAGTCCAAAATCAAAGAGGATTTCAATTGCCTCAAGGTACCCCACAACCAGTCTACGACCCACATCAGGCATAAGTCTAGCAGAGCCACATAACCCATTCGAGTCGACAAAGAAGAAAGACTGTGGTTGAAATGGAAGTGGGAGTAGATGTCTCATCCAACACGCCTCGGGGCGACCTGCCGATAACGTTCAGGTCGGAGAGGACAAATTTTCCCCGAATTATGAAGAGCATCCTCAAAGGTCCGTGAGTGTGTTAGATTGGATTGGACGAATGCCTAGAAATAAGAATCCATCCGCCCATCAAACAGCTCAACCGCAAGAACAAGTACAAAGCCTAGCCCAGGTTCCTCCAACTAGGAACATATGAGAGAGGCGAGGTTCAATGAACTAGGAAAACCAAGGAGGGTTGTCCTAGCCCTCGCCTCGTTACTTAGCAGATGAGAATGATTTTGATAGACCATGCCGGTCCTATGAACTCGACAATGATGACGACAACCTTCCCTTCTCCAAAGAATTTCGTAGTTTTCCCATATCTCATAATTTCGTACCTCCTAAAATTCCTAAATATGAGGGAAAAGGCGACCCTGAGAAATACCTCAATAAATATAAAACATAGATGAGTCTCAGATGGGCATCACCAGCTTTGAAGTGCAGGGCTTTTAACTTAACATTAGGTAGAGGAGCCGAAGTGTGGTATGGCATGTTAACACCGCTCTACATCAGAAGCTAGCCCAACCTCAAAATGGCATTTTTAACTAATATTTGTCTAAAAAGAGGGAGAGGCATCGATCCAACGCCTCTAAGATATGAGGCAAGCAGTAGGATAAACACTGAAAAACTACCTAGCTCGTTTCACTGATGAAATAACTTATTGCGAACAAGTTATGGACAAAGAAGCCCTCCTAGCTCTGAAAGGAGGACTTAAAATGAACACGCTATTTTGGAGAAACGTCTGAAGCAAAAACTCTACAACTTATGATGAGCGAGTAAAAATGATGAGAACTGAGATTGTCAAGGAAAAGATGATTGACCATCGAAACAAGGCAACATAGGGACTTCTCCCACCCCAAAGGCAGATGGGCGAGGGCCTACGTCGCATTTGGTAAACCAACAATGGACTCAAACTGGGCACACCATACCCCTTACTTCAGGATAGGCACTGGCCACGATGACTTTAAACGCTGTACCTATATTATTTTATGAAAATGTTCGATCAGGTGGCAATGTGGAAGCTCGAACATTTATGAGACCCTCCAACCCTAGAAATAGAAGAAAGGGCATATGACCTGGAAGTAGGCTTTCCACCGTTTCTATGGTCACGATACGAGCGAGTACCGGGAAGCCTCCTGCTCTGTGGAATGAGCAATCCCTGCGATAGGAGGGAAAGTTGCCTTCAGGATGGTGCTACAAGGCTGAACTCACCCAGGAGAGGTGGGACGGGGCGACATTCACCTCAACATGGCATAAACGATGACCGGGATAGGCCTAGAGGTGGACAATGACAAATGAGGGAACATCCCGTCACAACTGAGAACGTGCCCATCCGGGAGATTGATACGATTATTGGAGGACCATATGTAGAAGGCAAATCCCGAAACGCGCAGAAGAATTATACTAGGGAGGCTAAGGATCCACCCTGGCCAACTATATAGTGAATCGCACCAAGGGGTGAGACATGTAGAGGCCATCATATTTACTCAAGAAGATGCAGTAGGCCTACACTATCCTCACTGTGACGCTTTAGTTGTAAGAGATGTGGTGGCTCGAAACGGACTGAAGCGCATACTTATAGACAACATAAGTTCGATGAATATCTTGTTTGGCTCCGCTTATGATAAAATGATGGTGGATCATGCACTCACTCCTATGATTGGTTCCCTATATGGATTCACTGGAGACAACATTATTACGAGAGGAGGGATCACCCTGGCTATCAAAATGGGGATGTCACCTCTTGCAGCTAACCACTTCATGAAATTCTTGGTGGCCGACCACTGGTCTGCGTATCATGGAGTGATAGGGAGACCAGCCTTAAAAGAGTTGTAGGCCATAACTTCCATCCATCATTTGTGCATGAAGTTTCCTACTGAGCATGGAATAACTACCGTCCGGGGTAATCATAAGGGGTCAAGGGAATGTTACCTCAATTCTCTAAGGAAGGTTGAACCTCAGGGAGTTAATATGGTACTTCTTGACACTGAAATGATTGACGCCCCTGAAGAACGGTAGACTCCTGCACAAGAGAAAGATGACAAGATGGCAAAAGTCTTTGAAAATGTTGTTCCTGAAGAGGCGACTTTGGACAAATTAGACCCCCGAATCACCGAGTTGGAGTCACAAGCTACTCCACTAGAGGACTAGAGAGTTTTCTTGTGGACCCTCAAGACACTACAAAACCTTGCGGGTGGGAAGGGACTTGAAAGATGAAGCGAAGAAAGAGATGAAGAACTTTCTGACCAAGAACTTTGACATCTTCGCATGAAAGCATGTAGAAATGATAGGAATAGACCTAAAAGTTAGCTGCCACCACTTAAGGGTCGATCCAAACCAAACCCCACACAGGCAGAAGAGAAGAACATTTAATTCAAAGATGTATGAAGCCTTGAAGGAGGAAGTCAAAAAGTTGATAAAAATGGTTTCATCAGGAAGGTCACCTATCCGAAGTGGATATCCAATCCTATGTTAGTAAAGAAACACAATGGCAAATGGAGAGTATGCATTGAATTCTCTAAACTCAACCAGGCCTACCTAAAGGACTGTTTTTCGCTCCCTCGGATAGACCAACTAGTAGGCTCTACTGTAGGGTACGAACTACTGAGTTTCATGGATGCTTATTTAGGTTATAAAGGATTGTATTATTATAGGGTGATGCCTTTCGGATTGAAGAATGCTGGAGCTACCTACCAAAGATTGGTAAACAAGATGTTCAATGAGTATATTGGCAAAAAAAATGGAAGTTTACGTGGACGATATGTTGGTAACTAGCCTCCAAGCAAAGGATTATATAAAACACTTAGATGCTACCTTCCAAATTCTGAGAAGATACATGATGAGGCTGAATCTGTTCAAATTTACATTCGGCGTGGCTTCCGATAAATTCTTTGGGTTCGTTGAGAACCAGAGAGGAATTGAGGCAATTCTAGAAAAAATTAAGGCTTTGGTTGAAATGAGATCATCACAGAAGCCTAAGGAGGTACAAAGACTTACTGGCAAGGTAGTGCACTCAAACGTTTTATCACCAAGGCCACGGATAAGTGCCTCCCTTTCTTTAAAATTCTCAAAAAGGAAAAGAGGTTCTTATGGACACCGGAGTGTGAGAAAGCATTCCAAGAAATGAAAATTATCTCGCACAATCCCTTCCTATCTAAACCTAAGGTGGGCGAGCCCTGCTACTCTATCTAGCAGTATCTGACGATGCTGTTAGTTAGATTCTTATAAGGGAAGAGAATACACACTAGCTGCCCGTTTATTACATAAGCAAGGCCTTATTACCGGCAGAAGTGTGTTACTTGGACCATTGCCAATAGGATGGAGGAATGCTTGCTTCACCATCGTCGCAATCGATTACTTTACTAAATGGGTTGAAGTAGAGCATTTGGCCAAGATAACTGAGGGAAACACTTCCAAGTTTTTTTGGAAGAATGTCATATGCAGATTCAGTATTCCCCATTCTATTGTGTCAGATAATGGTAAACAGTTCGACAATAGAAAGGTTAGGGATTTGTGCAACGAGCTCGGAATTAGGAAATATTTCTTAGCACCTCATTATCTCCAAGCTAATAGGCAAGTTGAGGTGGTCAACAAAACCATTAAGCACACCCTCAAAAGGAAACTAAATGCTTCGAATGGGGCCTAGTTTGATGAACTCCCCAAGTTCTATAGGCCATATGCACCACTTGCAGAACTGCAACTTGAGAAACTCCATTTTCCATGAGTTATGGAGCTGAGGCCAAGAGCCCAATAGAGGTAGGAGTATTTTTTCCTCGTCGCATCCACTTTGAAGAGGTGACTAATGAAGAACAGAGGAGGTACGAGCTTGAATTCCTTAAAGAAAAAAGGAAAGATTTTCAAGTCAGGCTCTCCACATACTAATGTAAGATGGCTCGTTACTACAACGCCAAAGTGAAGAAATGACATTGCGCATATGAGATTTAGTACTCCAGAAAGTTTCCTTGTCCTCGAGGAGCCAAGAATAGGAACATTGGGACCCAGTTGGAAAGCTCGTATCGCATTACGAGCAAGGTATGACCTAGCACCTATAGGATTGAAAGCTTGGGAGGAAAGTTGATGCCTCACCCTTAGGACATTGAGCATCTGATGAGATATTATTAGTAAGGGAACTTTCAAAATGGTATAACTCTAACCATATAAATAGTTTTGTTAATGAAATGAATCAATTGTCACTTCACTATTTTTCCCACGTAACGCCCTTGGAGAGGTGCGTAATGCCTCCCACTGTGCCACCTCTATCAAGGATGTCCACTTTGTTAGGAGAGGCACGATGTTCCACTAGGGTCGTCTCATTTGCCCTTCGAAAGTGATGCTCTCCACATATGCACCATCCACTATAGAGAACACCCTTGAAGAGGTATGTGATGCCTCCCACGGGGTTACGTCTATCAAGGATGTCTATTTTGTTAGGAGAGGTGCATGATGCCACCACTAAGGTTGACTTATTTGCCCTTCAAAAGTGAAGTTCTCCATGGTTTCACCATCTACCATGGAGAATGCCCTTGAAGAGGTGCGTGATGCCTCTCACGGGCACCTCTATTAAGGATGTCCACTTCATTAGGAGAGGCATGTGATACCTCTACTGGGTCGCCTCATTCGTTCTTCAAAAGTGACGTTTTTCCTAGATGCACCATGCACTGCGGAGAATGCACTTGAAGAGGTGTGTGATACCTTCCACGGGGTCATCTTTGTCAAGTATGTCCACTTCGTTAGGAGAGCCGCATGACGCCTCCACTGGGGTCATCTATTGGTCCATCGAAAGTGATGCTCTCCCCGAATGTACCATCCACCGCAGAGAACACCCTTAGGAGGTGCATGATACCTCACACGGAGCCACCTCTGTCAAGGACGTTCATTCTTTCAAGCGAGGTGTTTACACTTCATTCATTTAAGCGGGGTATTTACACTTATTTCATTTATTAATGAGAAGTGTTTACACTTCATTCATTTAAGCGGGGTGTTTACACTTATTTTATTCATTCAAGCAAGGTGTTTACACAATCGTCTGAGAAAAATAATTACATGTCTCAGTTAAGAAAAAATGTGACTACATTCATTAAAATTTGTCAAGGTCGAAGCCATTACACTGAAAAAGAAAGAAGAAATGGTCAAGGATCTACAACTACAATAGTCCCATCCCCACTTCTTCTTGAGAGGCTTCTTCTTCTTTGGCTTTGACTTCAAGGAGACCTCCGGTACGTCAGTCGAACTCATCTTCAAGAAAGCCATTGTCTAGCTCTGGATGAACCTCCATTAGGCAAGTTAGCATCTGTTGGGCATTCCATCGGGCCCAGTAGTTGGCGAAGTCATCATACTCTTTCATTTGATTGAAGTTGTCGATGTAGTTTTGCACAGACACCTTACCCACCGTATTCACTTCTGACTTCAGAGATTCTATCTCCTTCTTCTGGGCTTCAGTTAACATCCTCAGCTCAGCTCTATCCTTATTGGCCCCTTCCAATGCCTCAAAGGTGATCCGTTGGTGTTCATTAGACTGATCAATCCACTTAGTAAGGGTTACCACCTGAGAAATAGACTCATGGAGTTCATTCTTCTGTTGGTTCACTTGCATTTCAGCAGCATCAAATGTCACCTTCGCCTCAGTCCTCCTTATCTCAGTCTCTTCAGCTTCATTTTTGGCCTCTTTATCTCCTCTTCCCATCTCTCCAAGGCTTCCAACCTTTGGCTTCATTCCTCATTCCTTTGGTGGAGACTTCGAATCAAGTCCTCCACCGCAGTGTCAATACTCAGTGCGCATGCCACACAAGCATTGTTGGCCACCAATAGATCCTCAATTTCATAGGCGACGTGAGTTTGCCGCTCCTCAGTCCAGAATTTGTTGTAAGTCGAGCAGAGACGGTCTCAGGAGGTAGCATCTCCGGGACGGCCTCAGAGGGCTCATCTTCATTACTCCCAAGGAAGTCGATAATTTGCTGCGAGAAGGGAAATTTGTGGGTTTCTTTGTCATTTTCCTGACTGATTCCATTAGTTGGTCGGCAACATCTGATAAGGAAGAGTCGATCATACCCAACAACGCCTTAGAAGTGGAGGAGGAGGTGGAGGTGGTTTGGCCACCATCGCAACTGAAGATGACGCCTCAGATGGGCCTACCTTTCTCTTCTTTATTAACAAAGTGTCAATCTCCACTTCGTCTTCCTCCAGAGGCGATTGCCTTTTACTCAGAAGGTTTAATTTTCCGCCTACTTTTTATATATGGAGGAACTAGTCTTCAAGGCCCTCTCCTTAGCCATGCTACGTCGAATTGTGGCAAAATCCGAACTCAATTGTTTCTTTTTCAGGAAGTCGTCTGTAAAAAGAGAGTTAGTACGTTCAAGTAGGATATTAAATGGAATTCAAAGTGCAAATGACTTACCTTAGGATGCCATCAACTTGTTTAGGGTGAAGTGTGTGTTCTTATCAATCAGCTCATTGTAGCTCAGATCTTTGGGTGATTGCTAATAAACATGGCTAATAATATCCCACTACACAGTAAAGATCTCACATCTCGGTAATGAGCCTGCAAGCAGAGAAAGTATTAAGCGATAAGAACCCATTTTAAAGTTCAAACAGTTAGGAAAAAGAACTTACTAGCAGAAGAATAAGTGGTTGGAACTGTAAGAGGAGCCATGTGGTCATCATCTATGGTGTCCCACCTCTCATATACTCAAAACCATGATCTCATCCACTCCTTTACTAATGAGGGCATGTCTATCACGAAGGGAGAGTAAGATCACCAGGGAGTTAAGTAGTACCACACCTTACTGTTATCACCTCTGGCTATGCTCTTGGGGAAGTACAAATAGTGGAAAACGCTGAAGGGCATATTGACACAAGCTAGCCTGAAACCATAACATCCACGACCCAACCATCTGCTCCTAAGAGTTTGGATAAAATTGGGTAAAAAGCCCATATGAACATAGAACTAACCTTAAAAAGGGGTGAAATAAATTTTCACTAATGGCCCTACAACTTGGCCTCGGGTAACAAGCTCTTTCACTGGGGTCGAGATGAGATCTATACTATCAAGAATCCTAAAAACCTCTCTACATCTAACTAATTTCTCTGAAGTGATGTTGGAAGGATAGTCAGAAGCCCCCCACCACTTAATTGAGGTATCTACAGGAGGGGTGGGCAATTTCCATATATTTTTTCCCGACCTGATAGTCCTACCTATGTCTTCTGAGGAGATAACAATTGGTTCCCTTACCTCTGAACTCCCCACGATGGGCCTCTCCTCACTCGTGGACTTTGGTCCAGAAACTTTAGATGCCATTCTTTGTCGATTTTGAAATAAAATGTTAAGGAAGGAGAATTACCTAAAGGTTAGGTTTTGAGTGAAATGGCAATTACCGTGAGTTTTCAAAGAATGTCAGAGTTGCAAAGTGTTGATCACCGAAAAGAAGAGTTTTAGAGAGGATATTTTGCGAAGAAATGGAAGTCTAAAACAAATGAGGAGTTTGGCATTATATAGGTGATGTCAACGAGCCTCAACTATAAGATGATTGTTGATCCCATCCTCACCATCCATATTTTTAGCGCATCAGCACCGTTGAATCCAAACGTCACTTGATGATCGGCCCTGATGAAGCGGTCTATCTTATGCGTACGCACAAATACGTAACATCAAGATCACACAGTCATCGCCATGAGTACCATTTATTACCTGGGAAGCTTGTCTTAGAAGCAAGCGACGCCTACCAAAATTGCCTTGGGAAAATGCGAAAGTTTTCAAATTATTAACACACAACCCTAGGTTTTCCAATCACTTAGGACTTCGCCCTTGCTGCAACTTTCTTTAAAAGTTGCAATCACTTGGGGCTTCATCCTCCTGCTAGGAATTCGCCTCTGCTACAATTTTCTTTAAAAATTACAATCACTTAGGGTTTCGTCCTCCTGCTAGGACTCGCCTCTACTACAAATTTCTTTGAAAGTTGCACTCAGAGGTCATCCTCATGTTAGGACTTCGTCCCTGCTACAACTTTATTTAAAAGTTACACTCAGGGCTTCGTTTTTCGGCTAGGACTTCGCCTCTGCTACAACTTTTTTTGAAATTTACAATCACTCAGGGCTTTATCCTCCTGGTAGAACTTCACCTCTGCTACAGATTTCTTTGAAAGTTGTAATCACACAGGGCTTCATCCTACTACTAGGACTTCACCTCTACTAGAATTTTCTTTAAAAGTTACAATCACTTAGAGCTTCGTCCTTCAATTAGGACTTTTCCTTGGCCACAACTTTTCTCGAAAGTTGCAACTGTAGAAGGCATCTTTCAATTAGGAAACTACCACCAATGCCTATACCCTACAAAAGTAATACCTCTTTTAAATGGTTACATCAACAAAGTATATGCATTATATAAATATTCATACATGGACTTGAGGGACTATTGTTATGAGTTTCCACATCATCTCTCACGTCATGCACCACATGTTTGATGATGTGAATAGAAGAACTGAATCCATACTCCACGTGGAGAATGAACCGATTTGTTCACCATATGGCGTACGAATTGAATCCATTCGCCTCACGACGGATGCTAAGGCCCACACTCCGCATCACTTTGTCACAACTCAAATGGATTGATCAATATTACTCACTAAAACTACGTCCGAAGTAATGGAACTCAAAACGCAATTACTACTCCAGCCACAACCGCTCCACTTTAACCCTGTGTACTTGAAGATCTTTTATGGAAAGATCTCAAGAATCAAATCTTTGAGATTGATTGATGGGACGCATGGTAGACTCCAAAATGTCAAGTCACAAATTACTATGTAAGGAAGCATTAATTAAACTGCCCACATATGGATTGATGGATTGACACCTAAGGACGGTCCACCCTAGATTCAAAGCCACGTGCTCCACATCCAATGGTTCTTCTCTTATCTCCTCTCATTATAAATACTCNCCTGTGTACTTGAAGATCTTTTATGGAAAGATCTCAAGAATCAAATCTTTGAGATTGATTGATGGGACGCATGGTAGACTCCAAAATGTCAAGTCACAAATTACTATGTAAGGAAGCATTAATTAAACTGCCCACATATGGATTGATGGATTGACACCTAAGGACGGTCCACCCTAGATTCAAAGCCACGTGCTCCACATCCAATGGTTCTTCTCTTATCTCCTCTCATTATAAATACTCACACCTACACTATAAAAAGGGACAGGTCCAGGAGAGAAAGGGTGTGATCTTTGCCTTATATTTATATATATATACACACACACACATATTACCTTGAGAACTAGGATTCAGCGATCACCGTCGGACATCTTAAATCCATTTATCTCACTAACTTGACCGTCAGAGTTCTCGCAACCGCTTCCACCCCCACTGGAAAAGGCCATGAGCAACTAACGGTGTGTTGCTACGCGCTGGAAAGAGCTCACATGGAAGTTGTATCCTATTGGCCGCGTGTTTGGGGACACTTTTCGGGGTCAACAGATTGTTTGGTACATTATACTTATTTCTACTGTGCATAGTATGGCCTAGCACAATATAAAAAAGGAATATGGGTGAATCGTCCTATCTTTTTCAACGATTATATAGTTAGTTTTCCTGGAAGATTTTTCTATCTACTCATATTTTTTTGTTTTATTAATGTCAATCTAGTGTACACTATGCTACTCAAGCTCGAAATGGTTAGCTGTGTGACTTGACCCTCAAATTCGTGAAGTCTGCTCATTCTATCTCACTTTTGTCAAACTTATTACCCTATCGGTATCTTGACCTTAAATTGACTTCTTCTTTTTTATGCGACATGAACATTCATAGTCCTTATCTCACATAGTTATAACATGAATAGTCGAATCACACTGCATTTAACATATATCAACCTCAACTATAAATGTACCAAGCCAGAGAGATTGATATAATTTAATATATTCTTTCCTAATTGTTGAAATTATTGTTCAAAATCAATAAAATAGGTTTTGGAATGAGAGAGGGTTTTGCAAGCCAAAACTTTGGCCTAACGACCGCATAGGCCTCTAAGGCGACCGCATAGGCCTCTAAGGCCGGCGACCGCATATAAATGCGGAGGGATTATATGCCCTGAAATTGATATATCTATGCGACTGCGTAAGTTTGTTCTATGCAGTCTTATATAACTAAAAAATAGCCGTTAAGCTATTTTTTAGTTTGAAGTTTTGGTGGCCTTTGGTGAAAGCATGCAACTTTTCGTGGTGTTGATTGAAATCTATAAATACATGATAGATTA
>CAIGRK010191194.1:0-21612 GCA_903798315.1 Fraxinus greggii | reverse complement strand
TTATCATGAAATCATTTTTTTGCCCTGCGATCCACTTCATCATAAACTCCAACTCTTTATACACTTCATCAGCAACCGGGAAGCTGGGACTTGTTTCGAAGCGTTATATAGTAGGTTAGATAGATTTCCAAGTTTTTGGAATCAAATTTGACATTTGAAATGTTTGGTTGACTAAAAAGGACGAAATAAGAACATTGGAGTATCTCCAATTGTAGTATAAAATTGGATGTAAATTGGTATTTTCAAAATCACTTTTGCATCTTCATTTACATTATGGTGGATGTAAATTCAAATTCTATTTCGATCGGAAGATCTAAATTCACTTTTTTTCTCCTGTCGAAAAATGAAATTTACATTTCATTTGCATCTCTCCATTCGAAAGTTTTTTAGTCATTTTGGAAAGCTAAATTGCAATTTACATCAATCTTACGTCATGATTGGAGATGCTCTTAAGATCAACTTGTACATTCAGAACTTGAAGGATCAAACTTGAAGAAGTTAAACCTTGAAGCAGAAAAGTGCGAAATTTTTGAAAGTTCAAGGACTAGTTTTGATATAATCAAAAGATGGAAGACCTGAATGGGCTAATATGATAGTTGAGGTACCCAATTGATGAAAATAGATACTTGAAGGACTTCAATTGAAATATTTGAAGTAGAGCTGCACAATCGCGAATTGGGACTGATTACCTTGGCCGGAGCCGTAATTTGATGAAAGTCCCCTGTAGCCCGCGAGTAGTTCAGAAGCTTGTGCCTACAGTCGTGTCTGTCTCCAACTCAGTTCGAGATTTTGATTATCTCACATAAAAATAAGGAAACTTTTGGTACTCTAGTGATTTTCAAGGCACAAAAAGATAGTATAAGGAGTTAATTTAGGTCCAAAAAATACAGTACATCTTAGAAGATCATAAAGCCATACAAGGAGCTTTTCATCCTTATCGTCTCGAGATTTATGAATGGAAAGGCAGGCATTCTTCTCTCCTATCAAGCCTTTCGGGTTGTACTTTCATTCAATTTCTTGTATTTGTATAGTCAGATCATGGCCAATTAAACCTTTATAGCTAGAATTACAATGAAACCTCGTTGACTCTTTATTCCATAAATTGCTGATTGTTAGTTGATTTACTATATATTTTGTCGTCTTACTATTTGGTCAATTTTAAGATTGTTCTTGGGATTCTTGAGTACGCCTAGAGTTAATTCATACATCTAGATCAAATAACAGACATCACTAAGTCGTATAAGAGGTAGAAATATACTTCTATGTTTTAATATAATTTTAATTGAGATGTAGTTGGATCGTAGATAAAAAAAAAAAATACTATTATTGCCTTTATTATCCTTTTTGCATCCTTCATAAAGATATAATTTGGTCATACATAAAAATTGGATTAATTTATATAAAAAGAGAAAATTAGCATAAAAGAAATTAGTTAAAAGAAAATTAACCACCCAACTTTATATTTGGTATTACCATGACCACTCAATTTGATTTTGTTTCACCATGGCCACCAAACTTTATATTTAGTGTCACTATGACCACCTAATTTGATTTTATTTCACCATGATTGCCCAATTTCACATAACGTTTCATCAATACCACCTAATTTCATATAACATTTTACCATGACCGTCCAATTTCTTTTCATCACTTTCACTAACTTTAAAAGGGGTAAAACGATAATTTTGTATTATATATAAAAATTTTTTTTTTTTTAAAAAAAGGATTTTTTTTAAATTTTAAAAACGTTTATTTTAAAATAAATTTTTATTTTATTTTAAAAACATTTTTTCAAATAAGTTTTTATTTTATTATTGAAATTTTTTTAAATAAATTTTTTTATTTTATTTTAAAAATATTTTTTTTAATTAGGTTTTTGTTTTATTTTAATTTTTTTAAATAATTCTTTATTTTATTTTATTTTCTAAGTAAAAATTTTTTAAAAAATAAGTTTTATGTTATTTTATATTTTTAAGTAACATTTTTTATAAATAATTTTTTATTTTTTTAAAAAAAATGTGTTTATTTTAATTTTAATTTGAAATTTATTTTATATATATACAATACAAAGTTACATTTTTACCCCTTTTAAATTAATGAAAATGTTGAAAAGAAGTTGGGTGACCATGGTGAAATGTTATATGAAATTAAATGACCATAATGAAATAAAATCAAATTGAATAGTCATGGTGATACTAAATATAAAATTGGGTGACCATAGTGAAACAAAATCAAATTAGGCGATCAGGGTGATATCAAGTATAAAATTGGGTGATCATTGAAGAATTTAACCATAAAAGAAATATCAATATATATTTGTCAACATAAGACAACAATTGACTATAAATGAATGATTGGGATTAATGTGGATTAATCATGATAAATCTGGGATCCTATTGTCCTTCGTGATTTGATTAAACTCCAATTTTTATTTTATTTTAATTTGATAATTAGAATTTGTGTTTATCCAAATAATCAGGCTACAAGTATATCATGTTTTACATCATCTGAATTGACAAATTTTTACACATTAATTTTAACAATAATTTTCTCAATCAATGGCTAGATTTTTGACATATAGACAGAATGTCAAAGATATTGTCAATCACAAGTATACGAGAAGCATAATTCTTTTCCAAATTATGGCTAGTTTTAATTAAAGTTTAAGTTACTTGTATACAATATTATCCACTTGCGAGATACACTTCGCAATAATATTTGACATTATTGCCGGAGACTATTTTATGTACTCTATGTTTTAGTTAATGTTAGTTTAAATAATTTCTATTTTTATGTGATTTATGTTTTTCCTTTATTTTAATTTGCTTTCAAGGAATGAAGAGTAGCAAGAGACCAACAGCAATACAAGACGAAAGACTATAAAATTGATGAGCTTGACTTAAAAGTTGGAGACTTATGACTCCTATTGTTGAAAACTCAGTCGACCATCAATATCCTCGTTAGAATCTAAACTTCACCTAAGGTCAAATGTCATTTTAACTGATTTTCGAACAGTACATCGTCTTTCTGGAGGAAGGATGAAAATCTACATTCCGACCTCACGCGTTTTCAAGAGATTTATGGCAAGTTCAAGCAATCAAGATGAGATTTCCCCGACACTTGAAGGATAAAGGTCGGGAATGGTTTGATTTATTGCCTCCATATAACATCACTAGATACGATACCTAAGAGACTTGTTCGAACTCCCTCTCATACTTGACCAGTGCCTTCTTTCCCTACTTATGTCGTAAAAACTTAATATCCTTTCAATCTCTTAGTACTTGTGGAAAATATTTTCCCATCACCTCGTCTATGAAGCGTGCCCATGTGAGATTGTGTTGTTGTGCCTCAGTCGTAGTGCATGAATCTGACTCCTACTAGTGGCTCATTGAGTCAACCAACACAAACTGAGTACACAAAACTTTCTATTAGTACAAGAGAGGTGCTTGAAGATTCGCTCCAATCTTTTTATCTATTATTTGACTACCAACGAGTTAGCTTTGCTGTCAAAGGTAGGGTCCTATAATGGCCAAACCGTTCCACCACTGAGCTCCTGGTGTTGGTGATGAGAACCCTGGTGCATGAGCTAAAAACAATAAGGACCCATTGGTGTGGAGGAAGGACCAATGACTAAGCCACGAGAAAAGAAGGTCAAAGAAGTCATGTAATTACTTATTCAATCTACGGTAGATGAAATATCGACCACAACAATTAAAGGTACAAGTTTCATATTAGGCATGGAGAATGGAACAAGATGGATAAATTTGATTCGAGTAGTGGCTGAAGGAGTTGAGGTGAAGACCCATGCAACCGCATTGGGTAACTAAACATGCGGTTACATAGCCCCTTACCGAAACCTATTTGAAGGTTGATGACTCGCCTATACAACCGCAAGTCCTTAGCCTATGTGGCCGCATATTACAATTCTGGGCATTGACATGATGATTTGAAAGACTGTTTGTAGATATGGGGGATAGAACTGATAGGCAAGAGGCATTGATGGAGAGGCAAGACACATTGCTTGCAACCTAGAGATATGGGGGATAGAACTGATAGGGAACAACCTAGAGATATTTTTAACATAAGGAGGCAAGGCGGCGAGATCATAGACCGGATATTGGTGGTGAAAATAAAGTGGTAGTGGAATTGATAATGATGCATTAGTAGAGGTTGAAATGGGAAGGATAAGTAACAGAAGAGATAGGCATGATAGGAGGGTTAGAAATCATGTTGGAGATTGAGTTGATAGAAATATGAGCAATATTTAGATATTTATTCCTTCATTCAAAAGAATGAGCAATCTGGAGGCTTATTTGGAGTAGGAGTGGAAGATAGAGTTTATATTTGATTGTCATAACTACTTGTAGGAGAAAAAGGTACAACTTGCTATCATTGAGTATACTTATTATGCTATCATTTGATGGGATCAAATAGCAACATCTAGGAGAATGAATCATGAGACGCCTATTGAAACATAGGAAGAATTGAAGGCTATTATAAAAAAGAGGTTCGTTCATAATCATTACTATATTGATCTTTATCAAAAATTACAAAGCATTTATCAATGATCTAGGAATGTGGAGGATTATCACAAAGAGATGGAGATTTCCATGATTAGAGCGAATGTTGAGGAGGGTCAAAAGGCCACCATGGCCTGATTTTTGAATGATTTGAATAGGAAGATAGCTAATATGGTAGAACTACAACATTATACGGAGTTGGAGGATATTCTACATGTAGCTATGAAGGCAGAGAGGCAGTTTAAGAGAAACGGAACAGCTAATTATCCTTCGTGTTCTAACCCTCTTAGAAATAGAAGTGAGATAACAATAGAGGTGATGAGGATGTTTCAAAGAGTAGAACTGAGCTATTGAAGAAGAAAGAGGAAGTTGCTAGCAAGGCTACACCTAAGGCGGATTCCCAACCTTCTAGGAAGCAGTACATCAAATGTTATAGGTGCTTAGAATCAGGCACATTTTTTCTCAATGTCCAAACAAAAGAGCGGTGATCATGCGAGACAATGGAGAAGTGGCGAGTGATAATAAGGGTGAATATGATGACATGTCAGAATTGAAAAATGCTAGTGATGGTGAGAATGTGGAGTATGCAGTTGGAGAGCTGTTGGTTACGATGCGAGCTCTCAGTGTTTAAATCAAAGTGGATGGATGACTTGGAGTAACAAAGGGAAATATTTCGCATGAGATGCCATGTCAACAACAAGGTATGTAGTTTGATTATTGATGGGGTAGTTGTACTATTGTGGCTAGCACTACACTTATTGAGATATTGGGATTAACTATACTAAAAATCCAAAGTCTTACAAATTACAATGATTGAATGAATATGGAGAGGTTAAGGTGAATAGGTGAATGTTTGTGACGTATCATAATGAAGTCATGTGTTATGTAATTCCTATGCATACCGGCATATTTTGTTGGGGTGGCCATGGCAATATGATAAGAATGTGATGCATGATGAGTACAAAAATATGTACAGTTTTACTAAAGATGGGGAATTTGTTACTCTTGCACCGTTAATACCTACACAAGTTTATAAAGATCAAATTAAATTGGAAAATGAGGAAAAAAAACAATGAGGGAAAAAACAAGTGAGATTGATCTTTCACGACAAGAAAGTAAGAGAGAAAAAATGAGGTTGCTAGAGTAAAAATAGTATAGCCGCAAGAGAGTAAAGAAAAAGTGTCTTCTGAGAGGAGAGAAAAGTCAAAAGTGAATTTCTTTACAAAAAGGAGTGAAAGGAATAGGGCAGTAGTTGAGAACTAACCTATGGTCATGTTAGTTTATAAGGAATCACTCCTCAATTTGAGGAATCTAAAACACCCCTCCCTAATTTGGTTACTTCTTTGTTTTAGGAATTCGAAGACGTATTTCTAGATAACATGCCTAGTGGGCTACCACCTATTCGAGTCATTGAGTATCAAATTAATTTCATACTTGGAACTGTCATTCCAAATAGGCCGGCTTATCAGAGTAATCCCGAGGACACCAAGGAAATGCAAAGGCAAGTGGAAGAATTGATGAACAAATAGTATGTAAGGGAAAGCATGAGTCTGTGTGCCATTCCAGTGCTACTTACGCCAAAAAAAGATGGGACTTGGAGGATGTGCATAGACTGTCAGGCAATCAATAACATAACGGTAAAATATCATCACCTTAAACCTATGTTAGATGATATGTTGATGAATTATATGGATCTTGCATGTTTAGTAAAAAAGATCTTAAAAGTAGACACCATCAAATTAGGATGAGAGAGAGAGAGAGAGATGAATAGAAAACTACCTTTAAGACTAAGTGTGGTTTATATGAGTTGTTAGTCATGCCATTTGGATTAACTAATAGACCTAGCACGTTTATGAGATTAATGAATCATGTCTTGTGTGCATTTATAGGTAAATTCATAGTAATTTACTTCAATGATATCTTGGTAGTAAGGATTTAAACGAGCATATATGACATTTAAGATGTGTGCTTGTAGTTTTAAAACAAGAACAACTTTATGTTAACTTAAGTATACATTTTGCATGGAAAAAGATATTTTTTTGGTTATGTTGTTAGTGCAAAATGTATTAAACTGGATGAGGAGAAAATCAAAGCCAATAAGAAGTGGTCAACACCTAAAAATATAACAAATGTAAGAAGCTTTCATAGTTTAGCTAGCTTTTACAGATGTTTTGTTAAAGATTTTAGCACTCTTATCACACCACTCACTGAGATTGTAAAGAAAATTGTAGGCTTTCATTGAGGCATTGAACAAGAACATGTTTGTAACACTATCTGGGATAGGTTGTGCACCCCACCCATTTTATTACTACCTATCTTTAACAATACTTTTGATATTGAATGTAATGCCTCATGAATACATATTGGAGCTGTTTTGATACAAGAACAAAGGATAATAGCTTAATTTAGTGAAAAACTAAGTGGAACAACTCTCAACTATCCTACATATGACAAGAAGTTATATGCACTTGTTCGAACTTTGGAGATGTGGCAGCACTACTCATGGCCAAAGGAGTTCATGATTTACACCAAACATGAGTTCTTGAAGCATTTAAAAGGTCAAGGTAAGTTAAACAAGAGGCATGCAAGGTGGATGGAGTTCATTGAGACATTTTCATATGTTATTCGGTACAAACAAGGTAAGAAAAATGTAGCAGCGGATGCATTGTCAGGGAGGTATGTACTTCTAACTTCTTTATGTGAAAAATTGTTAGGATTTGAATATATTAAGGACGTGCATACTAATGACCCGGACTTTTCCAGTATATGTGAATCATGTGATAAAAGGTGTTATAGATAGAGTCTTTAGGCTTGATGGATATCTATTTTCAGAGAATAAGTTGTGTGTACCTAAATGTTCAATAAGAAAATTGTTAGTATGTGAAGAACATAGTGGAGGTTTAATGGGTCATTTTGGGATTAAGAAGACCTTGGAGATGATAAATGAATACTTTTTTGGCCTAAGATTGTTCATCGGGTTTGTAGTAGATGCATCACTTGTAAAAAGGTTATGTCTAAGGTTTTACCTCAAGATTTATATATGTCATTGCCCGTTCCGAGTGAGCCTCGTGTTGATGTCTCTATGAACTTTGTGTTGGGTTTACCTAGGACTAAGAAAGAACGAGACTTCATATTTGTGATGGTAGATAGAATTAGTAAGATATCATATTTCATTCGATGTCATAAAACTGATGATGTTACTAATGTTGCGGATTTATTGTTTAAAGAAGTAGTGCACTTTCATAGGGTACCTAGGAGTATTGTATCAGATAGAATATAACATTTTGTTTTATTTCAAATGTTTCCTGTCTTAAATATAAAGAATGTATATCTCATGCCAAAAATTAAATTAAAATACAACATTTCATGTAATACCTTCGGTCTGTCAAATGGTAATTGATTGGTTAATGCTAGGTGCTAAGAACCTTGTTCTAATTCATGTTTGTTAAATAAAATCTTTATAACCGTATCTTATCATGTAGTTATATAGCCCATTTTTTTCTTCATTGCTTTTCGTCTTGTTGATTTTAATAACGAAAAACTAAAATGTTATCAAGTGAGGATGGGGGTCACCAGTGGATCACTGAAATCTCAACCTCTTCTTAGATAGCTTAATTATTTCTAACAATACCTTTCAATCTTGTGAACATGAAAATCAAGAAAACTCAAAAAATGAGTGAAAACTAAAAATGGCCTAAAATGTGAATTCCTAATTGCTAATTCCAATTAAACTCATGGTTATTCCTATATTAATAAAATAAGTGTCTTGCGAAGCATGAAATGAGTGTGGAACAGTGACTACATATATCAAATTAATTTTAGGGATTCCATCTTAAAAGGACAACATTAACAAGAGAAGTAGACCAACCCATTATATATTGTTCTATATTTTTATTTTTATTCAAAGAGGAATTTATTCTTTAATATACTCTCGCAAGAAGGTGGCTCATTTAAGTGGGTCAATCTTGAAATTCGTGTTCTCTTTTTGAGTTTTAATCTAATCAAATTGCTCTTTGTAATTTAATGGTCTATGTTACCAAGTTGTAACATCCCAAATTATATTGACTTAAAAAACTTGAGGTGTTACCAATATCATAGATTATATTTGATGCGATAAAAATTTAATTGGAAATTTAAACCATAATTTATTCGAAGTTTCATAACATTTAATAGATATTTAGGAAACATTAAATATCTTGACGGGAAAATCGTTACTTGGAAACTAGAGCATCATTCAGTCACCATCCAAGTTGACTTATCTAACTTGAAAAGTTAAAATTTAAAGGAATACATATTTTAAACTCAGCAGGATACATGCAGTCTAAAAAAATATAATAAATTTTGAATTTGAGTTACGACATTCCATACCACATTTTCGTTGAGAGCATTGGAGATCAATCGGTTACTCTTAACACATTCATGTGCAAACAATTGAGAAAACCTAATGGAAATCTGACATTACATTTCATAAATGACCCTTAGGTCAATTAACATTTTATACATAAATCTACGGAAAATATATAACATTGCAATGACAATTCATAGAGTCTCCTACTTTCAATGGATCAAGAAATTTGTTGTAGGACTAAAAACAGAAGTTGCACTCCTCACACACACAAATTCTGAACAAAGGTTTGAAAATGAACGTGTTGTTTATGTTTCTTTTGAGAGAATCGTGTTGATAATGTGCCAATAAAAAGAGAAGAAAATAGAGAAATCAATAAAGTTGTGTGTATTTCATTGAAAACCAAAACTCTATATTTATAGGGAATAATTAGGGTTGTAGTTGATACAATAGTCATAATAACTAGATCTACTGGGGTATAATGGTCATTCACTAATAAATATATAATTTACAACAAACATAATATAATTTTCTTTTCTTAATTATCTTGAAAGTTATATTGTTAAGTAATAAAATAATACCCGTTAAATATGTTTCCTTGAATTAAAATATGTAACTTATACGAACTTACATTTTCTTGAGCACAACATACATTATTTAATGCAAACTATAAAATGAGCTCAATATTGATATATTTGTTTTCCTACTCATACAATACTTAAATATTTAGCCCAAATAAAATAAATGGACATGGCGATCATACTATCGTATGGATTTTAATGTGATTAACAATTCTAAGGCGTAAGTATGTTTTCTTTTTCTAAATGATCAAAGATAACATAATAAAATGAAGTCATTCTATTTTTAAGACATGTAAAATTTAGTAGAAGTGTTACAATCTCACCCCCTTTCGTCCTCAAAATTACCTTATCTTGGTGAAGAGTTTTGGGCAAATGGTCTTGATCTCTTCTTCTCTTTTTCATGTAGCCTCTTCTATTCCTTGATTTCTCCATTAAATTTTCACTAACGCAACTTCTTTATTTCTTAAAACTTGCACTTTTCAGTTAAGTATTTTTTGTAATAGCCTCCTGATATGAAGAATCCCTCTGAACATCTAATAACTAATATCTTACTATATATTCGGTGTCATGTACACATCGAAATATGAAATACATTGTGCACTGCTAACAATTCAGATGGCAATGCCAAATGGTATGCTACATTCCCAACCTTTTCTAAGATTTCGAAAGGACATATAAATCGGCATTTCAACTTTTCTTTCTAACCAAATCTTATAATCCCTTTCATTTGTGTCACTTTATGAACTACTTTCTCATAAATTTCAAATTTTAGAGATCTCCTTTTCTGATCTGGATAGGCTTTCTGTTGCAGCTCTCAAGATTTGAATTCAAGACTTTTACATATGAAAAACTGAAGTTGAATATTGGTACTAATTGAGTAACATGCCCAATTGGTACCAAAATTCAGTTTAAGTCTCTCATAAGGTAGATGCCATGGGTTTGAAGTTTAGACAACTCGACAGAAAGCTATGAAATGTAAGATGAAAGATTCATTCCCAAAGTGGATATTACGTACGATATAAAGACTTGGGTATAGAGGTCGGATCGTTGTAAAAAAATGTACATTTTTTTGTAACGATCCAACCCTCTTGTCTGATCGTTCTTTTACGTATTATGCACTTTGGGAGAGCGTGAACCTATCTTACCTTCAAGCATTTCTATAACATCCCTTAGAATTTGAACTTAATACCTTTATCTTATAAACGACTTAACTTGAATTTTGGTACCAATTGGGCAACTTATCCAATTGGTACTAGGAGTGAACTTAAGTCTCTCATAAGTTAGAGGTCTCGTGTTTGAATCTTAGGGAACATGATAGAAATCAGTAGGGCCAAGATGTATTTATGCTCTTCCAAAGCAGACATTACATAAGAAAATGGCCAGGCACAAAGCTTAGGTCGTTATTGAAATGGGTAAGTAGAAAGATTAATATGCATGATATAACGGCTAGGACACAGATGTTTGTTTGTTACAAAAAAAAATACATTTTTTTTGTAATTATCCAGCCTCTATGCCAAAATTGTTTTATCATTCATACCATTTGCTTTGGGAGTGAATCTTAAGTTCAAATCTTGAGGAAGCGACAAAAAGTCGTGAGGGTTAAAAAGAAGATTTTCTTTCAAAGCGGACAATACGTATAATATAACGATTTGGACAAAGAGGATGTATCATTACAAAATTGCCTCCATATAACATCGCTATATATATGAGTTGGTTCAAAAATTCATCATGAAGTTCTTTCCTCCAACGAAGATTGCCAAGCTCAAACATGACATCTTTGTATTCCATTAATTTTAGTTAGAGAACTTTCTTGATGCATGGAAACGAACTGCTCAAGAAATATCACAGTCATGGAACACAAAGGGGTTGCAAATGAAATTACTTTTCCTCAAGGTTGATTCTTTCTAGCCGGTCTAATTTTAATTCAACATCCAATGAGTCTATCAAAAAGAATATAGGTAGGAAAGCATAAGATATGTTCGAGACAGTATGTGAGCAAAGAGCAAAAATGTGGGACAGAGGACAAATAAAGAAACAATAATGCTGCTCAAACGGGGTTTAAAATAGGGGTTGTGACATGTGTTGTGTTGGAAACACCGGTATAGGTTTTTTTTTCTTCTAACAATCTAATAATGTTGCGTCACGTGTCCCCCTATTTTTTAACTCCATCATTGAGCCTGTCACTATAGCAAAACACATAAAGAAAACATCTGGGATAGGTGTAGTGGATGCTTGTATACTTGTTCTTGCAAAGATTTATTTTTTAACAAAGAATATAAAACAAGATACAAGCACATGTTCTAGTATAAGAAACTTTTGAGAAAAATTAATGTGTCAGCCGAGTGTAGCCGAGTGTCCCTTAGTCAATATTGATCCATCACTGACAAAGGTTGAAGATAATCTTTACTTATCTAGGTGTCATGGACCGTAGCTTTTCCTAGCCCCTTGACCCAATTGTTGACCGTACATTGTAAATATTAGTTCAGTTTGAGTTGTAATTTCCTTTCCATTATAACAGTTTATTTCAGTTGTAAAATAGCTCTAATATTGGTAAATGTTTAGTATAATTCCTCATCATTTAAATGTCTACTCCTAACATTTAGGTTTTTCTTCCGCAACCTGTCATAGGGGGTATTAGTCATTCAAAAATATTTCATACTTACTATTGTTCGCCCAGCACCAACCATTGCGATTTTCTATTTTCATCAATTATAAATTTCGCTTTCATCAATCATCGATCAATTTATTTTAATGCCAAAATCATTTAATCATTCGTATTATTTGCTTTTGGAGTGAATCTTAAGTTCAAATCTTTAGGAAGCGACAAAAAGTTGTGAGGGGTAAAAAGATAGATTTCCTTTCAAAGCAGACAATACGTATAATATAACGATTTGGACATAGATGCTATGTTGTGACAAAATTGCCTGCATATAATATCGCTAGATGTATGAGTTGGTTCAAAAATTCATCATGAAGTTCTTTCCTCCAACGAAGATTGCCAAGCTCAAACATGACATCTTTGTATTCCATAATTTTAGCTAGAGACCTTTCTTGAAGCATGGAAAAATTAAAGGGACTACTCAAGAAATATTTCATCCATGGAACACAAAGGGATTGCAAATGAAATTACTTTTCCTCAGGGTTGATTCTTTCTAGCCGGTTTAATGTTAATTCAACATCCAATGAGTCTATCAAAAAGAATATAGGTAGGAAAGCATAAGATATATTCGAGATAGAATCTGAACAAAGTGAGATAATGTGGGATAGTGGACAAATAAAGAAACAATAATGCTACTCACATAGGGTTTAAAATAGGGGTTGTGACATGTGCTGCGTTGGCAATACCGATAAAAGTTTTTTTTCTAACAATCTAATAATGTTGCGTCACGTGTTCTTCTATTTTTTAACCCCATCATTGAGCCTGTCACTATAGCAAAACTCATAAAGAAAGCATACAGTATAGGTGTAGTGGATGCTTTTATACTTGTTCATGCAAAGATTTATTTTTTAACAAAGAATACGAAAACAAGATACTAGCACCTCTTCTATTATATGAAACTTTTGAGAAAAATTAATATGTCAGCCGAGTGTTCTTTATTCAAAACTGATCCATCACCGAGTAAGGTTGAAGATAATCTTTACATAGTTAGGTGTCAAGGACCATAGCTTTTCTTAGCCCCTTGACCCAATTGTAGCCGCAGTTTCCCAACATTGGCCGTACATTGTAAATATTGGTTCAGTTTGAGTTGTAATTTCCTTTCCATTGTAGTTTATTTCAATTGTAAAATAGCTTTTATATTTGTAAATTTTTAGTATGATTCCTCATCATTAAAATGCTACTCCTATCACTTAGGTTTTTCTTCCGCAAGCTATCATACAGGGTATTATAGTCATTCAAAAATATTTTAAGCTTACTAATGTTTGCCCCACACCAACCATTGTAATTTTCTGCTTTCATCAATCAATGATTAATTTAATTTCAATACAAAAATTGTTTCATCCTTCGAACTGTTTGCTTTGGGAGGGAATCTTTTCTAGCCGGTCTAATGTTAATTTAACATCCAATGAGTCTGTCAAAAAGAATATAGATAGGAAAGCATAAGATATGTTCGAGATAGTATTTGAGCAAAGTACGATAATGTAGGATAGAGGACAAATAAAGAAACAATAATGCTACTCAAATAGGGTTTAAAATACGGGATGTGACATGCACTGCATTGGTAACACCGGTATAGGTTTTTTTTCCTAATAGTATAAAAATGTTTCGTCACGTGTCCCCCTATTTTTTAACCCCATCATTGAGTCTGTCACTATAGCAAAACTCATAAAGAAAACATGTGGGCTAGGTGTAGTGGATGCTTGTATACTAATTCTTGCAAAGATTTATTATTTAACAAAGAATATAAAATCAAGATACAAGCATATGTTCTAGTATATGAAACTTTTGAGCAAAATTAATATGTCAGTCGAGTGTCCTTTAAATCAAAACTGATCCATCACTGACTAAGGTTGAAGATAATCTTTACTTAGTTAGGTGTCAAGGACCATAACTTTTCCTAGCCCCTTGACCCAATTGCAGCCGCAGTTTACCCAACATTGGCCGCACATTGTACATATTAGTTCAGTATGAGTTATAATTTCCTTTCCATTATAACAATTTATTTCAATTATAAAATAATTCTGATATTTATAAACGTTTAGTATGATTTCTCATCATTTAAATGTCCACTCCTACTATTTAGGTTTTTCTTCCGCAAGCTATCACATGTGAAATTAGTCATTCAAAAATATTTCGAATTTACTGGTATTCGCCCCTCCAACCATTGTAATTTTCTGCTTTCATCAATTAATGATCAATTTAATTTCAATGCCAAAATCATTTTATCATTCGTACAATTTACTTTGGTAGGGAATCTTAAGTTCAAATCTTGAGGAAGCGACAAAAATTCGTGAGGGGTAAAAAGAAAGATTTCCTTTCAAAGCGAACAGCATGTATAATATAACGACTTAGACATAGAGGCTGTGTCGTTACAAAATTGCCTACATATAACATCGCTAGATGTATGAGTTGGTTCAAAAAATCATCACGAAGTTCTTTCCTCCAACGAAGATTGCCATGCTCAAACATGACATCTTTGTATTCCATTAATTTTAGTTAGAGAACTTTCTTGATGCATGGAAAGGAACTGCTCAAGAAATATCACAGTCATGGAATACAAAGGGGTTGCAAATGAAATTACTTTTCCTCAGGGTTGATTCTTTCTAGCCGGTCTAATTTTAATTCAACATCCAATGAGTCTATCAAAAAGAATATAGGTAGTATAGCATTATATATGTTCGAGATAGTATGTGAGCAAAGTGTGATAATGTGGGACAGAAGACAAATAAAGAAACATTAATGCTATTGATACAGGGTTTAAAATAAGAGTTACGATATGTGCTGCGTTGGCAACACTGGAATAGGTTATTTTTTTCTTCTAACAGTCTAATAATGTTGCGTCACATGTCCCTCTAATTTTTAACCCCGTCACTGAGCCTGTCACTATAGCAAAATTCATAAAGAAAACATTTGGGATAGGTGTAGCGGATGCTTGTATACTTGTTGTTGAAAAGATTTATACTTTAACAAAGAATATGAAAACAAGATACAAGTACCTATTCTAGTATATGAAACTTTTGAGAAAAATTAATATGTCAGCCGAGTCTCCTTTAGTTAAAACTGATCCGTTACTGACTAAGGTAAAATATAATCTTTACTTAGTTAGGTGTCAAGGACCGCAGCTTTTCCTAGCCCTTTGACCTAATAGCAGTCGCAATTTGCCTAACTTTGGCCGGACATCGTAAATATTACTTCAGTTTGAGTTGTAATTTCCTTTCCATTGTAATAGTTTATTTCAGTTGTAAAATATGATTTCTCATCATTTAAACGTCTACTCATATTACTTAGATTTTTCTTCCATAAACTATTATAGGAGGTATTAGTCATTCAAAAATATTTGAAGCTTACTGGTGTTCGTCCCGCACCAACCATTGTAATTTTTTGCTTTCATCAATTGTAATTTTCGCTTTCATCAATCAATGATCAANTCCTAGCCCCTTGACCCAATTGTTGACCGCACATTGTAAATATTAGTTCAGTTTGAGTTGTAATTTCCTTTCCATTATAACAGTTTATTTCAGTTGTAAAATAACTCTGATATTTGTAAATATTTAGTATGATTTATAGTCATTTAAACGTCTACTCTTATCAATTAAGTTTTTGGTCCACAAGCTATTATATAAGGTATTAGTCATTCAAAAATCTTTCAAACTTAGTAGTGTTCGCCCAATGTACCAGTCATTGTAATTTTATGATTTCATCAATTGTAATTTCGCTTTCATCAATCAATGATCAATTTAATCTCAATGCATCTAATTTCTTTGTTGCTAGCTTTCTACAAATTGTAATCAAATTTTCTTTTGTCCCGAAATGATCGAGATAAGACGGAAAATAGTCTAACGAAGCAGACTACTGCCTCACGGAGTCCCTTTCTGTGCCAAAAAGGCACCCCATGAAATTTGGTATTAAAGCTGCAGCTCATGACCCTTGATAAGAAAGCTACGGATCATATTACATCAAACACTATAGAAGTCGTTGATCTTCAAAAAAGGAGAACAAAATATCGCGTGGATGGGCTTAATGAGACAGCTACTAGGTTGTGCTATGCCGTGGAAGACCTCGAGGAAAATGTAGAGGTGGCAGAGATGAAAATTTGTGAATTACAAGTCGAAGGGTTTACACGGTAGTACTGAAGTTGTTGCAAACATTCCTGATCTACAGGATAAAATGGAAGCGTTGAGAGCTCAATTATGAATACTTCAACGTACGGTTGGCAATGGGCAAGCCCCCGTACAAGGGAGTGTCCCCAGACTTAGAATTCTAGAACTATGTACCTACATAGGGATATACAATGCAAATGAAGTCGGGAACCTCTTGTTTGATATAAAACAATACTTTCTTGTAGCTTCGATCGAAGACGAAGCTAGAAAGGTTACAACAATTACCATGTATCATGGTGGAGATGCAAAACTATGGTGGCGGATAAAGTATGCTGATATCCAGGCCAACATGGTTTGAATATATCGTTGGGATCTTCTCAAGAAAGCGATTGGATCGTAGTTTTTCTCAGAAAATATAGAATATCAAGCACGACGGATAATACAAGAACTGAAACATACAAGCTCCATCAGGGACGCCTTTTCAGGACATATGTTGAATATTTGAGATATGTCAGAAAGGAATAAACTATTTACCTTCATAGAAAAGTTGAAGCCGTGGACACGCACTGAACTTCAGAGACAAAAGGTTACTGATTTGAGCGCGGCCATGGGAGACACCAAATGTTTAAGTTACTATCAACCAAAATCAAGAAAAGATTAATCTTCAGGGGATAGCATTACTCTCATAATAAGGAAGGAGCCTATCAAGGCATGTGTCAGAGTAACTTTTAGTGAAACTTCCAAAACGGCCGTCAAGGAAATTATAACGATAGCAGCAGTAACAAGTGGAATAAAGAAAAATCAATGAAGGGCAGATCTAATGTCACTCTTAAATTGATGTGCTATTTATGTAAATGACCTTATCCGATGGCCGAGTGCCCTCAAAAACAGACGGTGAATGCATGTTGTCAACTAGCGAGTAGCGAAATGAGTTCAAAGCAAGATGCCCCACAAGCTAGCAGTCACGATGAGATCGACTTTGAAGAGGATGATGATGTAGTTGACTCTTGCTCAGATCGGTACAATACACTATTACACCGAGCTACTGAAAATGATGAGGTTTCCTCGAAAGAGGTAAAGATGGAAGATCAAAGGCTCATATTTGTAGGGTCAAATGCTTAATGTAAATTGATGTGAAGATCAATAGAAAGTCAATCAGGGCTATAGTAGATACTGTTGCTACCCACAACTACCTTCGCAAGTACCGAAGTGGGATGACTCGAAATTGTTCTGGAGAAAGGTAGTGGAAAGATCAAAGCAATCTACTCCACTGCTTAACCAATAGTTGGAGCAGCAAAATCTATATTGCTCAAAGCTAGACCTTTTGAGGAAAGGAAAAACTTGTTTGTGGTTCAAATGGACGACTTCAAGCTTATTTTGGGATTAGAATTTCGTCGGGATACTGAGATAGTAGTGTTGCCATATTCCTATTCATTAATGGTGATTTTTAGTAAATCGTGTATCATCAATACACAAGCTGAGAAGATGGGTGAGAAGAGTATTCGGCCATGCAATTTGGTAAGGGTTTCAAAAGAAATGAACCCTTATTTTTGTACACTCTTCAATTAGAGGAGAACGATGAGGTGACGGGGCCTATTCCAAAATTTGTCAGAAAGCTTATTAAGGAATTTAAGGACCTCATGCCGAATGAGTTACCAGAGAAATTGCCACAAAGGGCGATTGATCATGATATTGAACTTATTCTAGGTGCCAAACCTCCCTTCAGGGCATCCTACTGTATGTCTTAACCTGAGCTTGAAGAGCTTCAAAAATAATTGAGGAAAATATTGGAAAGTGGGATTATCTTGCCTACGAAATCACCATATGGAGCTCTCATGTTGTTTCAGAAAAAGGCATATGGTTCTCTTAGAATGTGCTGCGACTATCGAGCTTTGAACAAGATCACTATGAAGAATAGCAATCCTATTCCACTGGTCACAGATTGCTTTGACCGACTAAGTCAGACGAGATATTATACAAAGATTGATTCCAGGTTCGGATACTGGCAAGTTCGGATCAAAGAGAGAGATGAAGCAAAGACAATAGTGTTAACAAAATATGGAACCTTTAAATTAAAGTGATGCCATTTGGCTTAACAAATGCTCTAGCAACATTTTGTACGATGATGAATCATGTGCTTCACGAGTTCTTGGACTATTTTGTGGTGGTGTACCTAGATGATATAGTAATCTATAGCGAGACATTGAAGGAACAAGTGCAACATGTGAAGCATGTCTTCAATCAGCTATGAGAAAATGAATTCTATGTCAAACCATCTAAATGCTCATTTGCTCAGACATCTATCAGTTTCTTGGGCCATCTCATTGAAAAATATTACAACTATCAAAGATTGGCAACCACCAAAGAATGTCCACGACATACATTCATTTCTTAGGTTATGCAATTACCATCAAAGATTTGTGAAATGGTACTCAGAAATTGCATTGCTACTTATCGAATTGATAAATAAGGATAAGGATTGGGACTGGTTATCCCATGATAAAATACTTTCGAAAAGTTGAAAAAATCTATATGGACGAACCCGGCTACCGAATATGACTAAACTACTCGAAGTTCTTATCGATGCTTTAGATTTTGGACTTGGTGGAGCCTTTATACAAGAAGGGCATCTGGTAGCATATGAGAGTCAAAAGCTGAACCAACCAGAATGTCGTTACTTGACGTACAAAAATGAGTTGTTGACAGTAGTACATTGCCTTAAGGGATTGCCTCACTATTTGCTTGGGTCTCCATTTATTGTGAAGATAGATAACATTGTGATTAGTCACTTTATGTCCCAATTGAAACTATGAAGCAAACAGGTTCATTGGTAGAAACTTCTATCAGAGTTCAATTTCATGCTGGAGTATCGTCCCGAATCTAGTATTTTTCCGATACTATTAGTCTTCGAGCCGACTTGACCATCATTTACTCTATAGCTATTCTTTTAGGGAGCACGTTTACCACAAATACAATAGACCAAATTCGGGCACTTTTGGATGAGGACCCGACTCAATATTTAGTCAACCTCATCAAGCATGGCTAAACTCGTCAGTTCTGGCTCGATGGGGGCCTAGTGAAGTCTAAGGAAGACAGCCTATATGTTCCTAAGTGCGGATATTTGAGGAAATCACTAATTACAGAATGCCATGACACGATTTGGTTAGGGCATCTTGGAGAAGAACGCACTTTTGCACTACTACAAAGTGCGAACTACTAGCCTCAAATGCGGGATGACATTGCAACTTATGTAAAAACATATCTTATTTGTCAGCAAGATAAGACAGATTATTAGAAAAAGTTAGGCTTACTTGAGCCCCTTTTTGTCCCAACTAGGCCATTCAAGAGTATATCGATGGACTACATTCTTGGATTGCCAAAAGTTGGAGATCATTGCACTATCATCATCGTGGTAGAATGTCTATCAAAGTATGCAACTTTCATCGAATCGGTCAAGTATGTATCAGCTGAAGAGACAACTCAACTCTTTTTCAAACATATTGTCAAATATTGGGAACTGCTCAAAGACATCATCAGTGATTGAGATCCTCAATTTACCGACATATTTTGGATCGAATTGTTCAAACTTCTTGGTTCAAATTTGAGCATGAGTTCAAGTTTCACCCACAATCTGACATACAGACAGAGCACTTCAATTTTATGCTGGTAGAATATCTTCGGCACTTTATCTCTACTTCACAAAAAAATTGGGTGAAACTTTTGGATGCAGTCCAGATTTGTTTCAATGCCTAAAAGAGCTCTTCCACCAATAAGAGTCCTTTGAGATTGTTACTGGCCAGCAAACATTACTCCCTTATACTACGGATATCGATCAAAGTACTAATTCCCCTAAAGCAAAGAGCTTCTCTCAAGAGTGGAAACGAAATATCGAAATTGCTCGAAGTTATCTTGAGAAAGCTTAAAAAGGGTATAAAAAAGTCTGCAAATTTAAAGAGTTGTTCCTTTGAATTTAATGTTGGAGATCAGGTAATGGTCAAACTCCTGACAGAAACTGTTATAAGGAGGACACATCCAGAAATGAGCCGAAACGACCTGTGTTTGAACTGAGAAAAGTAGAAAAGAAGGTTGCTGAAGCTATACTAGACCATCGTACTACTCGAGCTTCTAGGAAATATCATCAAAAGTACTTGGTCAAATGGAGTGGATGCAGCAGCGAGGAGAATACCTGGGAAAGAGAAAAAGATATTGGAGCTTTCAAACCATTAATTGAAGTATATCATGTATCGAGAGTGCTGAGAACATCGCCAAAACAAATGGGAAAGAATGTCAAGGACCGTAGCTTTTCCTAGCCCATTGACCCAATCGCAGCGCAGTTTGCCCAACTTTGACAGCACATTATAAATATTAGTTCAGTTTGAGTTGTAATGTCCTTTCCATTGTAACAGTTTTTTTTCAGTTGTAAAATAGCTATGATATTTGTAAATGTTTAGTATGATTCCTCATCATTTAAAAGTCTACTCATATCACTTAATTTTTTTCTTCTGTAAGCTATTATAGGGGGTATTAGTCATTTAAAAATCTTTCAGGCTTACTGGTGTTTGCCCCTGCACCAGTCATTGTAATTTTTGCTTTTATCAATCAATGATCAATTTATTTTCAATGCATCTACTTTCTTTGTTGTAAACTTTTTACAAATTGTAATCAAATTTTCTTTCGTCCCAAAATGATCGAGAAAAGGCGAAAAGTAGTCTAATAGAGCAGACTAATGCCGCATGGTGTTCCTTTCTGTGCCATGAAGAAAGGCACCCCGTGAAACTAGGGCATGTATGCAAAAGAAAGACAATCTAGAAAGAAAAGTACACAGGTTGTTTGTGGTAAGTTAAGCATTCTAATTTTGTGTATATAGATGTTGTAAGAGTGAGGAAATAATGTGTTGTGAGCTTTTATCAATTAAGGTTTTTTTTTCATGTCTTCTGAAGTTTAATCATATTAAATTTGTGTTTTTTCTTTTCTAGCTCATCTTTGCGCATTTTTTATTTCCATTGCGATTGGTGGGTTTTTCTCTTGTCAAATGATATCAGAGCTCAAGATCATGTTTCAAGTTTGAGGTGGAGCAATTTGACAAGAAGGATAACTTTAATATTGGCATAGTACTATGTAAGATCTCGTGCAACAAGGACTCTACAAGGATTTGGAGGGCAAGAGACGAGAAGGAATGGAATACGTAGATTGAGAAGAATTGAAGGCGAAGAGTAGAAGTCAGATAGTACCATCAGATTAGCTCTCTTACATGAGGTAAAGTACAATGTTTTGAATGAGAAATCTCCTCCTAGTTATCAAAAATATTGGAAAGAGTTGTATATGTCTAAATCAATAAAAAATAAGTTATCACTACTATATTAAAAAAGAGGATGTCCAATGTACTGTTTATTTTTGCACATGAGGT
>CAIGRK010191191.1:0-10339 GCA_903798315.1 Fraxinus greggii | reverse complement strand
CATTGCAATCGTGGATAGTGCGATTGTCTTTCATTACCAGTCACCGGAGTCCGAACGTTTTCATCTCTCGCTGAAAAGTGCCTCCCGCGTCCATTCCAGAAACGCTTACCGTCGCCATTCCGGTAAAAAACGCATCGAAACAGTACTTGACATGACAAAAGTGGACCCGATATCTGTTGATTTATTTTTTGGGGTCAACAGCCTATGTTTGAAACATATTTTGCTCAAGTCACTCTTACCAAATGAAATTCATCTGATTGAATATTAAAAAAAAAATTGAGAGAAGTGTTGCCATAAGAACAATAATAACTTGTTCTTGCGTAAAATAATAACAAAAGATGTAGAATTCGATTACAAATTTACGGTAACATAGTAACAGTTTTAGATCAAAAGATACGACATCCTATATAAGAACACAACAGTTCTCTGAGAAGTAAGAGAGTATCACATGCAAGAAATCTCGACTCAATATTTTACTAACCAGTGAGAGTACTCTCTGTCCATTTCATAGACATTAAACTGTGTCATCTGAGGACTATATATCTCAATAAGATGCAAGTGATCATGGGACTCCTTGAAGTACCATATTCTCCTCTCATCCCGACCATGAGGCAGAGGAGGCATTACCATTGTTCCACGATGCTCTTCATATAGATTGAAGTATAATCCATTAACCCTATAGCTAACCAGTTAATAGTGCCATTCTGGTAAACTCCATTGTTGAAATTAACATCTGCAGAGGAAGGATCACCTGTACGCCTCCAAAGGCCAGTCTCAGATGAGTATATCTCAAATCTCAAAGTGATTGAGCATTACATTCTAGAGGTTAATACAAATGACCTTGTAATAATGTGATTTTCTTGGATCAAAAGCTAAGTTAACAGATTTAACACCATTTCTAATTGTGAAGGTTCTATAGGAAGGATCAGGCAGTGTCTTGAATTGCCTGTAAACAATTGGGCTGCCTCACTATACTTGGCCTGTTGGACGGTCTGTGCGTTTGGGCTCTTACTTAAGTTGAACGGGTTGGCCTCTTTAAGTGGTTGGATATCTGCCATACATGTGGCTTCACTCCTACCCTTGGATGATGACTGTTCATATGGTTATTTGACTTGGTCCTTGGCTCCCTAATTCGAGATGCTTCCATTTCTTGGTCTCTTGGTTTTCCCTTTTCTCTCTGAGTGAAAGTCTAGGGTTTTTCTCTTCTGTAAATCGTAATTGATCTAAGTGATTCTTCAATCTTTTCTTTGTGAATATCTGTGTAGTGTGTACAGTTTTTAGGGGTTGATTATTGTGAGATTACGGTTGTATTTGAGGCAATATTGAATTGGAAGAAACCTTTCGTTTCTCTATACATTTGTACTGATTCTTGATCTATTTTAGTGGATCTAGAGCTATATCCTTTTATGGATGCTCAACAGGTGAGTATGTCATTGAGATTGAACATCCGGACCCTCCGGGGTGAAATATTTTGTGTTCTATTTCATTTTATGTTTCTGCAATTTTATTTGGTGTTTGAGAACTTCGATCCTTAGTTATTGTGAATTTGGGGCCTTACATTGCTTAATAGTAGGATTGTAGATGTAATAGTTGCATTTCACATCCTGTACATTGAAGCTACTATTACAAAGTAATCCTTCACAAGATTGCAATATTGTGAGCAAGTTGCTCACCAAATTGAGAGTTCAAAAGGGGTGTAATCATAAACGGGGATATGTTAACAAATAGGCCTGAGATGACCGCACAAAGTTACGATTTTTGCAATGACAGAATAATGGATTTGTAAAGAGAGAATTCCAGCATTTGGATATAGATTTGAATCGAAATAGTGATTTCATTCCTAGTCCTAATATGATTTAAGTTAAAAGATCATCGTTGGCCACAACAAGAGAGGAAGATAGTAAGATTTCAGATTTGGAGGAAGCTGATACTTACTTCCGCCCAGGTCGCAGCCAAAATGTCTAGGCACTAGCCGCTGAAATCAGTGCAGACAGGATGCTTCGGTAGGACATAACTGCCTGTGGCAAGTAAAAAAACCACCATTTTGAGGGGGATAAATACCGTGGACTGCCGGTTGTTTTGGACGCAAGTGGATGTCAACTAGTGCAACTTGCATGAACAAGCAAAGTTCAACTTCATTACAACAAACTTGAAGTAGGAAGCAAAGTTCAATTTGAATACTATAAAAGGGAGATGCCAACTTGCATAAGAGTTATAGAGATTTGTAACTTGCAAGGAAGAAAATATTGATTTGGCTACCACTTTGCACGATGAAGGCTTGCAACTTTCATAAAGGTGGATTGCAACTTGCAACCAACCATGGCCATTGGATCTAATCAAATCTTGGCCATTTATTTCAACTTTTCTTCCAAGACATTGTCTATAAATAAATGTGTTAGTTAATTTGTAAATCCCATGGAGTGAAGAGAGAAAATACTGAGTGATTTTAAAGTTTTTCCTTTCATTATACAAGGAGATTCTCATAAACTTATTATCTTGTTCATTTCTTTATATTTCCATTCTCTACTCAAAGTTACCATATAATTAAGCCTCGAAGGTTAAATTTTTGTGAGTGTTGAAAGGTCGACTTAACGTTATCTCGTGGCGATGGAATTTGTGAAACGTTAAGACCGCACGGTTCTAGTTTGTTGGAGGAAACAAAACTAAGTCCGTTATATGATGCTTCGATGGACAACATTGTATCCAAGCTCAATGTGTTTATGTCAATGTTCTGACAATATGTTGGAGTATACCTCACAACATGACGAGGAATTCTAGTTTATATAAAAAAATATAAAGATTTTTGAAAACAAACAACCATTCTTATTTGCATCAATAGAATCATTAAATTTCATGTTTAGAGTGGAAATTAAAATTCTCGAAATCATAAGGAAAAAAAATTCAAAAATATCCAAACTGAACAAAAAGTGATGGACGAGGAGGCGGAGGAAGGCTAGATCAATTTGGAGAAAATATTTTTGGAACTTAAGGGGGATGTATTCAATTGAGACTTTTGAAGATTTTGAGGGACTTGTTTTAAGTAATGACTTATGTGGATTTCATGGACTTTTTAGAAACTTGTATGAAATTAGTGGAAATCTTTTGTAGACTTTTATAAACTTTCATTTTAAAACTTCTAGAGACTTTTGTAAAATTCAAAAAACTTTTGAAAACTTTCATTTGAGATAGAATTTGTGTGGATTTAGTGCAATATTATAAAATTATCATATACGAGGTGATGCTTCTCACAATTCCTCCATCTCCTTCATTTTCCCCCATATAATAAAAAAATATTTTAAAAAGAATAAAAATTTAAGACCTTAATTAAATAAATAATAATAATAATTATACATATAAGAATAATTTAATATTAAGTATTATTAATAAAATATACCTTTAAAAAATAAATATTTAAATTTAATTATAAAATAGTCTGATAAAATTTTATAATTTAACTAAAAATATATTTTTCAGAAAAAATGAATGAAAAAAGAAAAAAAAAAGATTATATGAATACAATTTAATTCTTTCATAGAAAATATAAATAAATAATAAGAGAGAGAAAAAGAAAAACAGATACTAATATAATCAATAGATAAATAAATAAATTTTAATCATAACTCTAGTATTGGTAGAAGGGAAAATGAAAGATATTTATTGAAAAAAAAAAATGTTAATTTTTTTCATGTGAAAGTCTTCCAAAATCTTGTGATTAATGAGAGACAAAGTTTGATATTTTATTTTAGTACTTTCTGTTTTAAAGTTAGTACCATGGAGACTTTTATAATAGTCTCTAAAAGTCATAAAAATTTGAATATCTCAAGACTTATAGGTATTTCTAAAAAATTTTAATTGAATACACCGTGACTTTTAGAAACTTTTTAAAAGTTTATAAAAGACTCAATTAAATGCACTAATACGTTTAGAGAGTCTCCAAAAGTTTACATTGGATAATCTCAAACTTTTTAAATCCCAAAAATCAATTGAATACACCACCCTAAAAGATCCAGTAAATTCAAATTTAATTAGAAACATCTTCGTCGCATATAGTAGTTCAATTTAAACTGGATGTAAATCTAATTAATAAATAGTAAGAATAGAACAAAGAACTAATACAAAGCTGCAGTGCAAAAGTTAAACTTTTATTTATCTTGATGAATTAAAGAGATGATAATACCGTCGAGTTGATAGTAGACAAGTTACGATATATTTGAATACAAAGCTGGTATGGTTAAGTAAAAAATTTGTTTTGTAAAATTTTTGTTCACTTAACTCTTCAAATTTTTTAATCACACATTTTATTAAACCTACACCATCAAATTTTATCTATCGTTATCAATTTTTAACGCCTCACGACCCCATAAATTGTAAAAGTATTATCAAAGAATTGATAAATGAATAAGTTCTATATATTGATTACAATAGTCTTGCTGACACACACGCGCACGCGTGCACACACAAGTCCTATACAAGGTAAATAACTATACATGAAAAAAATTTAGTCTACAAATTAGGGACTAATTTTATTGATTTGATCACTTCCTAAAATATAGTTAATTTAACGCTTGTTTGGGCGCCATTAATTCATTCAGAATTCATTTTTTTTCCATCAAATTAGGTGGGGCCTATGCTGCAGCATGTGAATGAGTGTGTTTATTATTTATGCAGCATTTTCCATTTCTACCCTCATTTGTCAGCTTTTCTTGGCAAAATGGGTTGGCGTGTTGCCGGTAACGTGCTAGAAGACACGAATATTGAATGCTCAATTTACTGTGCAAGGGTCCGGAAAATGCCAAAAATGAGGTTAAAATGGATGTCAAACAGGTGCTTAGGTAATTTCATAAATTCCATTATTAACACAACCTCAAGTTGAAGCATATATGTCTTTCACGCGAAGCATGTCTCTTTATCTTATAAAGTCATCCCTCTCATGTACCTTAGTGAACATATCTGCAATATGATCCTTTAAGGATGTAAATGGAGTACAAATCTTTTTACTTGTGACAACATTTCTCACAAAATGACAATCAACTTCAATATGCTTCGTCCTCTTGTGGAAGAGACAGAGATTTCAATGGACAACAGAGTGCGAGGAGGCCTTTCAAGAACTGAAGAAGCATCTCGGACAAGCACTTCTTCTTTCCAAGCCAAAGGCGGGTTGAACCCTTGTTACTTTATTGGTGGTATCTGAAGAAGCCACCAGTTCAGTACTTGTGAGAGAAAAGGATTCAAGTCAACTACCTGTTTACTATGTAAGCAAAGCTCTTCTCCCAGCCGAAGTCTAGTACCTAGACATGGAAAAGCGGGCTCTTTCCTTAAAAATCACATCAAGGAACTTAAGGACATACTTCTAAGCTTATAGTATTCATGTGATGATTAACTTCACACCGAACCAGTGCTTCAAAAGCTAGATGCCTTTGGTTGACTACTAAAATGGGTCGTGGATCTAAGCAAGTTCGACATAACTTTAAAATTAAGAACTTCAATAAAGGGTCAAGCACTCATTGACTTTATGGCTGAGTTCACAAAGGCATTAGAGGTAGAGGTGGCCATGGAACTCGTGGAGCCTACCACTTGGAACCTCTTCGTTGATGGCTCTGCTGGAGAGGCTAGCTCCGAGGAATGAGTGATCTTGGAAAACTCAGAGGGGGTCACAAGCTTAATCGTTGCATTTTGGATTCAAAGCCTCCAACCATATTGCTGAATACGAGTCCCCTAGCTGGTCTCAGTTTGGCCAAAGAAATGATGGTGATGAGGTTGTTCATCAACAATGACTCCCAGCTGATAATAAGTCAGGTGCAACTGCAATGTTAGAGATAAAGGCATGGCTTCGTATTCATGTGATGACTAACTTCCCACCGAAGCAGTGCTTCAGAAGCTAGACGCCTTTGGTTGACTACTAAAATGGGTCGTGGATCTAAGTAAGTTCGACATAACTTTCAAATCAAGAATTTCAATCCAAGGTCAAGCCCTCGCGGACTTTATGGCTGAGTTCACAAAGGCATTAGGGGTAGAGGTGGCCATGGAACCCGTAGAGCCTACCACTTGGAACCTCTTCATTGATGGCTCTGCTGGAGAGGCTGGCTCCGAGGCATGAGCGATCTTGGAAAGCTCAGAGGGGATCACAAGCTTAATCGTGTAGTGCATTTTGGATTCAAAGCCTCCAACCATATTGCTGAATATGAGTCCCCTATCTGGTCTCAGTTTTGCCAAAGAAATGATGGTGATGAGGTTGCTCATCAACAATAACTCCTAGCTGATAATAAGTCAGGTGCAACTGCAATGTTAGAGATAAAGGCATGGCTTCGTACCTCAGATTGGTCATGAATTTCTTTCATTACTTTGAGAAATTCGAACTGACATAAATCCCACGCGTGGAAAATATCTATGCTAATGCCTTATCAAAATTGGCAAGTAGCAATGATTTCGAGCTTTCTAGGAGGCCCAATAGTTGGCGAAGTCATCATATTCCCGTGTTTTATCAAAGTTGTCAATATAATTCCGCATTGCTACCTTGCTCGGCTCTTTACCTCAACTTCAACAAAATCAATCTCCTTTTAGTCTTTACCAACTGCTTCAACTCTGTTCTCTCCTTATTCAAAGCTTCAAGCTCCTCCGCAATGAGGCATTGGTGTTTGTTTAACAAGTTAATCCTCTTAGTGAAGGCCACCACTTGAGATTCTAATTTATAAAGTACATTTTTTAGAGAGTTCACTTTAATTTCAGCTGTACCTAATTTCACTTCTGCCCCCATTTTTATCATCCCAGCCTCTAACTTCGTTCTCTTCAACTTCTCATCTAGATGTGTTAAGGCTTCCAACCTCTAGCTCAGGTTATCGTTTTTAGTGCGCAAGGTCTGCACTAAGTCTTAGGCGGCTACGCCATACTTAAGGCCCTAGCCAAACAAGCATTACTAGCTGCCAATAAGTCTCCAGCCTCGCATGAGGCGACATGATCTTTCTAGTTCTCGGTCCAATATTTGCTAGACCTTGGAAGCAAAAGAAACTTCAGGAGATAGCATCTCCAGAACCGCCTCTGATAATTCCTTATCCCCACTCTCCAAAAAATCATTGGTTTTTTTGCTTCGGGGAGGTTGAATCGGCTTCTTACCCAGGGAAATAGGAGGAGGACCAAGAAGCTCCATCTTGATAGTATTAGAAACATGAGAGGAAGATCGTTTCTTCGTTGGGGCCTCCTCAGTGGAAACCAAAGTTTCAAGTGCTCTCTTCTTCTGCACAATCCTAGTTTGTATTTGAGGTGGTGGTGGTTTAGCAACTTGTTTCCCCGACAACGATGCCCCAGAGGGGCCATTTTTTTCCTCACGCTCTTCATCGACTGTAGGGGAACTCTTCCCCAATTGAACCAATAGTTCATTCTGTCGCTTGTATGAAGCCGAACAGACTTTCAATTTCTAAGCTAGTACTACACTTGTGCGAATGGTAGCAAAGTTAGGCTTTGCGGGCCTCTTCTCTGAAAAATCTCTTATAAAATCGAAGTATAAGTACTTAGAACCACAGTTAAAAGAAGTCGAGGTGATCTGATCGTGCTTACTTGGAGTAGAAATCAAGTCGTGCTCTACAAATGAAAAGTTTTTGTCAATCAGAACATCGTAGTTTCTTTCCTTGAAATTGAGCTGGTAGATGTCACAGATAATATCAAATTGCTCCTAAGAGATCTCACATTTAAGTAGGGAATCTACCAGCAAAGGGAGTTAAACACAAGTAACACACAGGCGATCTAAACTGAGCATAATTAAAACTCACTTGCTATAGAATTTATGGTAGGGATAGTCAGGGACACCGTGGGTTCGTCCTCCATGGTGTCCCACTGTCCCATAGCCTAGAACCAGCTCTATTCCAAGTCCTTTATAGATGATGGCAGACCCACCACGAAGGGTGTATGGGCTCCCCATGAGGTCATAGAATACCAACCCCTGGTCTTGTTATCCTTGGCCAGGATTTTCAGTGCAAAGATGGAGTGGAAAACTAGAAGGGCATTTCAATACCTAAATTTGCCCTCCTCCACAACTTTGACGACCCAACCAACTAATTCCACTAGTTCGGATTTAGATGGGTCAGAGCTAGACCATATGACCTAAGTACTAATCGGAAGAAAGGGTGTAGTGGCAATTTAAGGCCTCCCCTGAAAATATGAACACTAACTGCCACACATCCCGGTCTCAAATAACATGCCCTCTCGTTAGGTTCGGAGAGAATTAGCTCCACATTATCAGGCACTCTATTTTTTCTACAGTCATATTTGAAGGATAATCCAAAACCCTCTACCTCTCTGAAGTGTCAACAAGCCCAGGGCAACTTCCAGATATTCTCTCCACACATAATAGCCGCACTTATCTTACTCGGCGAGAGAACGGTGGGCTCCTTCAGTTTGAAACTACCATACTACGAACCTTACCCCTTACTACAGTAGATACAAAAGGGAAAGCCTTAGACATAACTAAGTCACTGAAAATGAGATAAGCAAATTACTGTGAGAGATTTACTTACAATGGGGGCAGTGACAATGTGCCAAGGTGCCGAAAAATGTAGAACGTCACTGAAAACTTCAAACAATGTCGTCGAAAAAGAGATTTCATGGTGTTTGGATATGATTTTCAAATTTTCGCAAATGGAAACCTTTAAAAGAATATCAACATTCAACCCCCACCGCTGGATCAAGTTAGATACAATCTAGACCTTTCAAGTTCAAACTAACGTGAACCGTAGATAAGCAACCTCAGACGGTCAATATGAAGCTGTCTACTTCAAACACAACAAACGTGCGTCAGTTTAAACTTTGGACAGCTTGATATCATCATTATTTACCATAATCTAGGAGGCACATTTCTTGGAAACATGTGACACCTCATTTGGTTCTTTGGAAATATAACAGCCTTCAAATCATTGGCCCGTTTCCAAAAGTCTCATCGTAAACGAAGTTCACTTTATAAAGTTATCTTATCAGTAGCTCGCCTATACAGTTCGAACTACATGGCTTATATGAATATTTACCTATGGACTTGGGGGACTACATGATATGCCTCTAACGACGAGGCTCCATATCATAGCTAATACTCCACATCCACTCCAAATTCGAACATTAAAAAGTCCACACATTGTATTAATATTCACACACGGATTTGGGGGACTATTGTTACGCCTTTGACAATGAAGCTCTAGATCGCAGACACGTGGCACCCAAAATAAGCCCACACTCCATGTCACGCTAATGGGCTAAAGCGTTACCTTGAGCCTCTCTATCGAAGCGATGATACTCCGAAGTCCGTATTCTTTGGCCTGGCCAAAGTGACAAGGTAAGGTATGTCGAGGTACGATTTGTCAAAGTGATATGAGAGATTACTCATTGGTGAAGAAGACATGGGGATATCACTTCATCTTGATCTTTGGCATAATCTGTAGGTGATTGATTGACGTAACATCTCTACCCCAGACGTCGATATGTTAAATCTTCAACTCTCTTAGCAGGAAACATTGAATGTTACACTAAATAACCGTTAGACTATGATTGACGGATTGATACTTAGGAGGGGACATGGATTGTTCTCGCCATCAGATGAGGCCATGTGTCTCTTCACCACTTGATCAATATTTCAACTCGAATACTATATAAGCCCATGCATTCGACTATATAAAGGTAAGACAATTCAACTTCTCAAGAACATACATTACTCTATATCATCCTCTCCGACATTCATCTACTTGATCGTCGGAGTGATCGCGACACCTCCGCCACCAACGAAAAGGGCCACAAGTGACTAATGGGGTGTTTCAGAGTTTAAGAGGAGCTTATGTAGAGCTGTAAGCTATTGACAATGTGTAGATGCGTCAACAATACTCTTCTTTAGAGATTTGAATAACATCTACGAGAATTGTTGTAGAGGAAGTATATTCATCTAAAGAATGAGTAACAATTGCAGCTTTAGACCCTTTGATTGATTTAACTTTAGCATCTTTGATAGTCCAATCAAGTTTGCCATGCTTATCCCAACATCGATCCATAGTGTGCCCTTTCTTACCACAAAACTCACATAACTTGTCATGACCTTTCGTTTTACCAAGGTCATAGCCACGACTACGTGCAACCATGGCATAATTTTCGAAGTTCACACCTGGATAGGATAAGGTCAAAGAGGCAGATTGTAGACGAGAGAAAGCGGATTCAAGTGTAGGCATGTGTTACAACCTCTTGGGTAGAACTCACCCTCAAAAACTAGCTGTTTAGGGGAGGGTGCCCAAAGGGTTATAAACGCCACATTTTCATCCCATAATTCCGATGTGGGACAAGTCTAATACATTGCAACGGGACCCATGACATGAAT
>CAIGRK010191167.1:0-11664 GCA_903798315.1 Fraxinus greggii | reverse complement strand
TTGACACAAAGTCATTTTTCAAATTTTAAACTTAAGCAAAATTTTCATTATTTAAACCAAATTCCAATATCATGAAAATATTAGGAAAAATTACAGCAGTCGTTATCGATCTTGATTGTCCGTTGGACGATATCCTTAAATAGATTTTGTTTTTATTTTATTTTATCAACGACCATGTATAACTGATAAGAGTTTTAATTATTGGATGTTTACAAATTAAACGAAGCTATTAACAATTAGAAAGTATTTCTATCAAATTATTTACAGATAGAAATTTTTTATGGAGTTACCTAAAATAAATATTTTAAAGAAAAAGTAAAAAATAAAAAAAATCTATGCGGCGTAACGAGAATCAGATACAACGGCTGCACATGCCACCAAGTCTACGCTCAAATTATGAGCTGGATTGCTCACAGCCTCACACGCAGAATGACGGTGGTCTAAATAAAATTCGAGGGTAAATTTGTCATTTGATTTATAGATCTCTAGATCTGTTTGATGGATATTAAAATTAAATTTTTAATAGATTTTAATAAAAAAATTATCAAATATATGTTTAAAAAGTTGTGAATCCCATGGAATATGTGAATGAAATTAATTTTTAAATTTGATTTTAATAAAAATTTAGATTAAAATTCTTACCAAATAGAGACACAAAAAAAGTCAAAAAGAGCAAGTTAATCTCAATCTTTCATCATAACAACTATAAAGTAAGTCCTAAATCAACAAAATTGTTTAAATCATAATGTTGGCTCACAATTTCGATAATTGAGAACACAATGAGCAACAATAAAGAATGATCGGGATCAAGTTGGTTCTTTTCAAAGTTCGTAGATCGACTTCTTACTAATTCAAAAACTTAGGGATCAATTATGCAATTTTTCTGTAAATATTCTATCTCTTTATTATACTTAGGACGTGTTCGGTAGAGATTAAAATAGGATTTAAATTGAAAAATTAGTCGTTATTATTGACTTTTATGAGATGAGAATCCAATAACGGTTATATTTTTAATTTTAATTGACTTTTAATCTCTACCGAACATGTCATTAATATTTTTTTTCTAATTTTTATTTACTTTGAAAATAATAATACAGCGCACAAATTTAAAAGGCTGACGATTTGGAGCTTTCCAACGCCTTGTATTTCAAGTGATGCCTAACGCAAAATACTGTTATCCCACATCACCCCCAACCCACCGCCACCACTCCACCACCGTCCTCTCTCTCTCAAACACAGAGCAATTAATTTTATTTTCAAGCGTGGATCTTACTTTCTTCTAATCAACATTATTGCATAAATAGAATCACAATCTTCTGCTCCAGCTGCATTGCTTGTAATCGTGACTGGTAAGTGAAATTGTTGTGTGTATGATCTTTCTCTTTCTTTGATTTTCAATTAGATAATGGCGTCACAGGAGATTGAAACTTTACTGATTCTTGTTTACTGTTCTGCAAATTTTATGGTTTAAATCTATTTTTAGTACGATTTTCCCGGGTTTGATTTGTAGAGTAAATTTTATTCAATCACTTTTCCTTTTCAATTTTCCTGAAATTCACAGCTGTGTCTCATTGCTTTAGAAGTCTTGTAAATCAGCTTTTACTCTGGTCAGAAACTACAATATTTTTATTTTTATTCCTGCGGAGGATCAATACTTTTTTTTTTGTTTTCTTCAATTTTGTTTGAAAGTATTTAAAAATTCTTGTGATATTCCACTGTTCTTTTATTCTTAATATAGGAATCTAAAGTTTGAAGAGCTATGAATGAATTTAGAATTTGGGTAATTAATTGCTAATTTTTAGTTTTCTCCATATTTTTTGGTGAGTTGTATGATGTATGTTTTGTCGAAGTTACGTGTATGAATTTCTGTTCTGAGAAAATATTTTGTTTACAAACTTTTGGGTTCGCATATTGCGATTGATGCCTGCACTGTGAATTTAGACCAATTTTAAGCAATTTTAAGAGAGACACAAACGAGAAAAATGAGAATCAAACATCCCTTTCGAAGTTGTTTTATCCTTGACTATGGGCACTGTGAATTTAGACCAATTTTAAGCAACGTATGGAATAATTCTTTTTTTGACATTGATCTTTTAGAATCTTGTTGTAAATACAAGAATGTCAAGTTCATAGTATATTTTCATTGTTTTTGGTGACCTGTCCTTTTCTTTATCCCCATCGCCCTATTTTTAATTATCTTGAGTGATTGCACACCTTAAAAATTTTCTTCACTATTGTACTATTGAACCATTATAGCAATAGTAGCTCAAAAATCTCTAACTGGCCTCCAGTTATTTGCACTTAATTTATCTTTTGATCCTCGCTGGAACTTTGTGAGTCCAAACTTTTTTTTTTCTTAGTTCCGTCTTGTTCTTTCTCAATTTACACCTTCAAAGGGGGAAAAAAATTAACAGCCTACAATTGAAAGTTTTAATTTTTTCCAGTTTTTCTCCCTTTGTTTATCTTAATTACTGAACACCATAAAAAGTTATTGTATGCTTGCATGTCATAATCTGGAACCTCAAATAGGGAATATTGGAATGCCTAGTGACTTTGGTGTCCTGATACTGTGTTTGTGATTGGGTCAGTAATCGATTTCCTCCCTACCTGCATTCCACCTGATTGGTAATTCTTATTTTCGGAATATGTTTCAAGCGTTTTTAAAAATCTGAAAAGCTTTGTAACTCTTCCATAATTTTCTTAACACAATGAGTAGACCGGCAACATTATGTGTATAAATTTTGACTGGCATTTTGTTATGAATGGCAATTGAAGCATTCTAATTAAATTCATAATGTGGTTTGTGTGTAGGCCTATGTTGTGTTGGTGAATATAAGTATCGGATGCATTTTACTTTTCTAGTGATATTACCTCACTACTGAAAAATACTGTAATGTTAGCTTTCACTTCTTTACTTTTTGTTTGCAACAGCCTGCAATGGATCGAAAAAGTTGGCCCTGGAAGAAGAAATCTTCATCTAATAAGGCAGTGGCTGAAAATGCAGCAGCTGTTGATTCAGAGTCTTCTACTGCCCCTTCAGATGCAGGGACAACTCAGACTGACCAGGTTTGTCGGTATCACGGTGAACAGTTCCCGTGTTTGAGAATATATCTTGGCTCGTTGACTCCCTCTCTCTCTCAAGTACATTTTTCTTATGGTTTTTAGTTTTTTACTCTCTTTTTGTGTTTAATTTTCTAACAGGCTAAACAGGATAGCAATAAAAAACCAAAGTACGTTCAAATTTCAATGGAGTCATATACGCATCTATCTGGGTTGGAAGAAGAACTGAAGTCCTACCAAGAAAAAATGAAAGAAGAAGTGAAGTCCTACCAAGAAAAAGTGAAAAATCTGGAAGAGGAAGTAATGGACTTGAATGAAAAACTGTCGGCAGCCCATTCAGAAATGACTAATAAAGAGAACCTAGTGAAACAACATTCCAAAGTTGCTGAAGAAGCTGTCTCAGGTTGGACACTGGTCTGACTCTTGTACATATGCAGAAAGCTATTCATTTATTTATTGTAATGGGTAATTTTTCCTTTTTTAAGTTAGTCTAATATGGACAGAACTTAACTCCTAACAACTAGTTGCACAGGTTGGGAAAAGGCTGAGGCAGAAGCTTTGGCTTTGAAAAATCATTTGGAATCTGTCACGCTGTTAAAGCTCACTGCAGAAGACCGGGCATCACATTTGGATGACGGTCTCAAGGAGTGCATGAGGCAGATACGAAGTTTGAAGGAAGAACATGAAGAAAAGTTACACGAGGTTGTTCTTAATAAAACAAAACAATTTGACATGATGAAGCTCCAGCTTGAAGCAAATATAGCTAATTTAGAGCAAGAATTACTCAGGTCTGCTGCCGAAAATGCCGCACTCTCAAGGTCTTTGCAAGATCGCTCTAACATGTTGATCAAGCTGAGTGAAGAAAAATCACAAGCTGAGGCGGAGATAGAACTTCTGAAGAGCAATATTGAATCCTCTGACAGGGAAATAAATTCACTCGAATATGAACTTCATATTGCTTCGAAAGAGCTTGAAATTCGTAATGAGGAGAAGAACATGAGTGTGCGGTCTGCTGAAGTAGTCAACAAGCAGCACCTGGAAGGAGTAAAAAAGATTACTAAACTTGAAGCGGAGTGTCAGAGGTTACGCGGTCTTGTTAGGAAAAAGTTACCTGGTCCTGCTGCATTGGCCCAAATGAAACTTGAAGTTGAAACTTTGGGGAGGAATTATGGAGACTTGCGTTTGAGGAGGTCTCCGGTAAAGCCTCCTACTTCAAACTTGAGCCAACTGCCTGAATTTTCCCTTGATAGTATACACAAGTACCAGAAAGAAAATGAGTTACTTACTGAACGTCTATTGGCAATGGAAGAAGAAACTAAGATGTTGAAAGAAGCATTGGCAAATCGCAACAGTGAACTCCTAGCCTCTAGGAGTATGTGTTTTGATGCGGCCCATAAGCTTCAGGATCTAGAAGTAGAACTGCATGCCAATGGTAAACATAAAAATCCTGCAAAATCCAATGCTCATGTCCCTATTGAAGGTTCATATATTCAAAATGCAAGTAATCCACCAGGCTTGACCTCCATGTCTGAAGGTGGAAATGATGATGATGTAAGTGTTGCTGGATCATGCGCTACAGTGTTGATGTCTGAGCACTCTTACTTCAAGGAAAAGAATGTTGATAGTCCACTCAAGTCTGAAAGTGCACATCACCTGGACCTTATGGATGATTTTCTGGAGATGGAGAAAATAGCATATTTATCAAATGATTCAAATGCAGCAGTTTCTTGTTCAGACTTATCGGGTAATACACGAAATGCAATTGCAAAATATGACACTTCGATAGAAGCCACAGCCGGCACGGATGTGCAATCTAAGGATCATCTTGAATCAGAAACACCAGTTTTTCATAATGAAGTGATAGCACTGATTCCTCAAGTGCATGTTGATCCGGTCACCTTTTTGAAGCTTCAATCAAGAATTTCTATGGTTCTAGATTTGATGTCCAAGGAGAAGAACATGGAAGTGGTTTTGGAGGACATTAAACGGGTTGCAGAGGACATGCATGATACTCTACATCCCAAGTCATCAAATCGTGTTGCTGAGGCAGCACACTGTTTGGACACTGCATGTGACCAGAAGACTGCTACTGAGGTGACTGAAGAAGAGGATATGTCTTCTTCTGGAGATAGTAAAACGAACACCGAGATTCTTCATACCATTAACCAAGAATTAGCAGTAGCCATTTCTCAGATTTATGACTTTGTAATGATTCTAGGTAAAGATGCTAAGGCAATCCAGGTAACAGCTCATGATGGGGGACTGAATGAAAAAATGGATCTCTTCTCTGCCAAATACAATGAGATTATTAACTGTAGGACAAACCTCCCCGATTTCGTTCTTGAGCTTTCTCTCGTATTAAGCAAAGCATGTGAGCTCCACTTCAATGTCCTGGGATATAAAAATTCCGAAGTCGAAACTGGTAGTTCTGATTGTATAGACAAGATTGCTTTACCAGAGAATAATGGCATTGTAGACTCGTCAACCGAGAAATATTCAAACAGTTGCACCCAATTTTCTGATTCCACTTCTGACCCTGACATTCCACATGATGGGAATCTTGTTCCAACATCTGAATTGACTGCCACATCATGGAAATGCTCATTGGAGGAGTTGGAACAATTGAAATTGGAGAAAGATAATATGGAAATTGACCTGGTTAGATGTACTGAAAACCTGGAAAGTACCAAGTCGCAGTTACTGGAAACAGAACAGCATCTTTCAGAGGTTATGTCACAATTAACTTCGTCTCAAAAGTTGAACAACTTGGCCGAGACACAGCTCAAATGCATGGCCGAGTCTTACAGATCACTTGAAGCACGGGCAGAGGAGTTACAAACTGAAGTAAACTTCCTCCATGGAAAAATAGAAACTCTGGATCATGAGCTGCTAGAGGAGAGAAGAAATTATCAAGATGCGCTGGCCAGATGCAAAGATCTTCAAGAACACCTGCAAAGGTAAGTAGCAATCCTTTTAAGCTCATGTAGACTCCAGCACTGGCATTAGTTTTTGTAGTTTTTCAAAGTGATAAATTGATCCTTAATTTCAAAGCCCCAACTATATGGTCAAAAGTATTTTGTTATACCTTGTCGAGATCTAGCAAACATGCATTTAGCTTGTTCATGTGTACTGAGACCTGAAGCCTAACAACTGATAAATCAATATTGTTTCTCAATCCAGTTTTCAACTAAAGAGAAACAAATAGAAAACTAGTGATTCTCAAATCTGGACCCCCTGACTTGTTTTGTTTTTCAACTACAAATGTAATAAATGTAGACAAGTCGCATCTTCATTTGGCCCTCTATTATCAACTTTCGGCATAGCCATTTTCGGGTCCATTTTTAGTTTAGTGGTGAAATGCTTTCTCATAATTGTAACTATATGTGTGAGTACAAAGTCATATCTCAGCAATTCATGAGATCACTGTTCAATGCTTTTTATTTTACACAACACTGATGAATCTAAGGATAAAAATTATTTATTTTTTATCGCTACCTACTTTTCTTCAAACTGCACACTATCTCTTCTATCTTTATAACGGTATTTCTCGACTTTCAATGGTTAAATACACAGCATGTTTTTGTCGAATGTATGAATGGTATCCGCATTTGATGAGGCTTAATGTGGGTGATGCCCTTGTAGCAGTTGACCAGTTTTGGCAGACTTGAATTTAATTTATCTTGTTTTAAGTTGTTTTAAATGTAATTGGTCCTAGATTTTTGTCAACATTGTGTAATATGTTATTAAATATTGAGATTTCACGATGAAATTCAATTAAAATTTATTTCTAATCCTTTCACGTGCTTTTCTGTATTTTTCATGTCAGGATTGAGAGTTATTCAGCAGCTGATAATGATGCCACGACCAACCAGGTGAAACTTGTAAACTATGTTGCCTTCTCAGTATTGAATATTCTACATTCACCATGACTCTTCCTTATAAACATATAATAGACATAGATTGCCTTCAAAATTTGGGTTAGATCTCCTTGCCTATGAAGAGTAGTATTTGCATTATAACGACACAGCTAATTTCATCTTTCTCTTTTAAGTTCATTATTTGAAGAGAATGGCTATTACTACATCTTGTTCTTAATCAATGAGAAATCATATAGAGAGAATACATACTCTCTCTTGATATTTGAGAATCACAGTTTGACCGACATCTACATGTTAACAAACTTACTCATTCTTAGCACTCTTGGTGGACGTTATTGAAGCCCTCATTGCATGATGAGTACCTAGATGCAAGTGTTATTTTCCAAGAAGTTTCTTAGCCTAGTAATTTTTCCTGTTTGAAGTGCAGCTGTTACTTTTGAAGGTTTCAACTAATCAAAGCATGCTTTATAAAACTCAGGGGTATTAGCAGGTTTAGCGTTGAGCTTAAAATTTAAAAATTGGAAAAGCGACTTATCTTGGAATTCAATTACAGACTGTGAACCTTAAGAAGTTTTTAGGGTAATTAATTTGGTTTAGGCTTACCTTCTGCTTTTGTAAATTCTTGGTTGGTGCCATCTTTCGGTGATTCTGTAACGCTGAAGTGACTATAATGTTTTTTTCTCGTTGTTTTCTGCATATAAAAATTATGGTTGTTGATGGTTTAAGTCCTTGTGCTAAGGATGTGTTGTGGAAAAAGAGTTGATGCTAAGGAAGGCACGAACATAACTCTTGTACAAATCTTACTTATGGAAGAAAAATGAAAGATCCACAGTACCATGTCTTGATAGATCAATGTTCAAAGTTAAGAAATTTCTGTATTAAAGAACATCAATGTGTACTTCTAGTGCAAAATTCTGAACATTTTGAGTCAGTAAAATCTTGTATAAAATACTAAGAGGATTGAGTACTCACGAATGCTGCGCACGATGATGTTGGCACACAACAAGCCAGCGCATGGGTGGGAGACATGTTTTGGACCAAGGGTGAAGATGTATAGTGATGGTCACGCACGAGTACTTCTTACATTTTTATTCGAATATTTACCATACAACTAAAGAACCCATCCCGAGAGCTTGACACCCAATAAAAAGAGAAGACATGAAGCCAAAGTTGGAAAAATTAGCTTTAGTTGTATACTTTGATTGGTACAGAGAAATGCCTGTTCTTGTTCTCCCCATATTATTTTGGCCTCGTTGTTTGTTTTCATCATCAGTATTATGCTTCAGCGAAAAAAACATGCTGAACTAAAGAACGCCGTGTCTTCTTCCGTTTCAGGAGGAGTTGGCGGCTGCAGCAGAGAAGTTAGAAGAGTGTCAACAGACCATATTGCTTCTCGGCAAGCAGTTGAAAGCTTTACGCCCCCAGGGAGAGGCTACAGGTTCCCCACACGGGAGGAGTCAGAAAGGCATATGCTTCACTGAAGAACCAACTACAAGAAGCATGAATTTACATGATATCAATTCGAACGAGGACACTTCCAATTCTATCAATTTGCAGAGAGCAGGCTCGATTTCTTCCCAGGATTCATACAACTCCCCCTTTAATCGTTCTGATTCTGAAGTCAACAATCTATTGAGATCACCTGTCAGTTCAAATCATCCAAAACACCAGCCTACTCAGTCGGTATCTTCTTCCTTGTCGTCTACTCCCGCACCAGAGAAACATTCCCGTGGCTTTAGCAGATTTTTTTCCTCCAAAGGGAAAAATGGTCAGTAGTGCCTTATTTCCGTTGGCCAGTTAAAAAAAAAAACTATAGCTGAAGCAGAACTTGATTGCACTTCTGTAAATAATGCCCAAGATCCATTTCAACTTTGCCATGCTCATAATTCGGGGAGAGGATTTCAAAGTGGTTTTCCAATATGGCTAACATTTGAAGGATGAATTTTGATTGAGAGTGAATCAGCCAGCAGCAATAGATGTGGAAATTTGTTGCCTACCAGGCCTTTAAGCATGGTCGTTCCACAGTTCTACAATGAATAAGATTCAAGCTTCTCCTTTTCTCGGAATACTGTTCAATCATTTACGGTTTGTCCTACCAAAGGAGTCGTGATTTGTTCGAGTCAGAGCTCATGTTTTCAGAAGGTTCAGTTCACAAGTGGCTTAACATTTGGTCCCCTCTAAATTGGTGCTCAGTGATGTAAGATGTAAGATAAATTTTGTATGAATGATAATTTTTTCCCTCATGAAATTGTTTGTTTGTTCAGAACTTCAGATGAACATACAGTTGCCGTACTCTCTCATTTAGTTGCAGTAAATATTATTATGCTATATGTATGCTATTATACTTGTGATTTATCTTCGACTGATTTCCTTCTATTAGTGAATCTTGAATCTCATTTTTATTGTCGGTCTTTATAATAATTCCAATTAGATAACAATAAATAATAGTGTTCATCAAATGAATGCTCATTAAAAAATTTTCCTACGTTATTATTTACTTGTTAATAAAAAAAATTACTCATTGTTCACTTAGTTATTCTATTCATTCATTATGACAGTAAAATTCATGATTCCCACATGACGAAAATTGTCACGTGCCTGACGGAAATGGGGCATGGTACTTTGATGTCTTAAGTTGTCCACGTGGGTAAAAATGCACCCAACTGAATAACAACTTTTGGTTCATTACTTAGGAACAAGATTTTTGGCCTTAGATGGGGAAAAAAAAAAAAATCTAATTTTAATCCTAAATTCACTTTTAGTCTGTAAGGTTCTTCCTCAAGAATGACAGTTGAATTCTTGAAAATCCTAATCGTGCCTTCATTTTGGAAGGAAAAGGTGACCAACAAGCCCAGATATGGAAGACAAACTCATTATTAAAGAAGCACAGTTGGACACAGACGAAGAGGGACTATATGGGGCTAAATTTTTTATTCTTTTCGATGGCAACTGTGTTTCTTTATCTGGGCGTAGAGTAAATGAGGTTTTTGTTTTGTTTTTTTGTGATTATGCACTGTAACTGTTTGTATTGAAATATTCGTATATTTTTATCTTCAATTGACAAGTTATTGAAAAAACCCTAACCCTAGTTTTTCCAATGCAACCATGAACTTTGAGGATGAAGAATTGTTACCTCCTGAATGCCAATTGAGTTTCAGACGATGGCATGAACGATGATGATTTTTGTATGACACCAAAATGTATTGCGGTGGGATTAAATGCAGGCTTGATACCGCTCATGAGAATGGTCATTGTCCAAATAAAGAGGATTATTATTCTTCTAAGAAGAAAATAATTATCATTTCCCCATTTGCTTGATAAATGTATTTTACGTATTTATTCGCGCTTATAAACTTTATAAGTATTTATAAATTGAACGAATTTTACTTAATTTAGTGTAAATGTTATTCATCGACGAATCCAGCATCCGACGAGACCTGCAGCCGCCCGTGTCGGCTCCGCCAACGATAAATTCTTTTCTCCCTTTTTAATTAAAAAAAAGGCCAAATGACAATTTTGTCAAAAATAAAAAATAAAAAGGAAAGAAGTATAGAGAAAAGATTGCTAACAATGTTTCTGTAACTTTGTCCAAGTTATGGAAAGAATGTCGATTAATTCATATGTAGAAAAAATGAGTAAGAAGAAGCCCCCTGAAAAAAATAGGAAGAAGCTGACTGCAATTCAAAAAAATAAAAATAAAAATAAATGGAAGACGGCTTCCTAGGTTTATAATTTAAAACCTTATTGGGCCTTTGTATTATATATGTAGGTTGTCACTTTGTTTTGGGCCATTTAATGGTTATTAAAAAAATAGTTAACAAATGTTAAAAATATAAAATATTAACAAACTTAATATAAATTTTTTAAAAAGTATATAACTAATTTATTTTTTAAATATCTTAAATCAATATAACATTTTATTTAATTAATTAATTTAATTTTCAGGTCAACCTCGGTTTAATCTCTATTCGAACATTTGGCCCTTGACTCTCTTCTTTTTTCGGATCGATGTCTGGTCCGATTTTCAAAATATTTATTTTAATTTGACGGGGATTCTTTTCTCTATGTGATAATTAACTTAATCCAAGGGAATCAAAATTGTAAAAGTATGGTTAAACATTAGCTTCCAAATCAAAAATGTTCGTATGAAGATTTTTGGTTTATTTTATTGATTTGAGGTTTAGTCCTTGATGCATAAATTGCAGTATTTAGAAACTGAGGAATGAAATGAAAAATGTAAACGAGATTCTTACATTAAATGAAATTCTTTTAATTTGTTCGTAAATTTCTCTCGAGTTATGGGCAGTAGCAGTGATTCTTTCTCAGTAATGGGAAAAAAATTATGGTAAGGTTGAAATTCAAGTGGATTTTTCTTATTATTTGGGTTGTATTAAATTATATTTTCATATGTATATGATTTTTACGTTTTAGTACATTTATTTATTAATTGAAGAATTTTTTAATATTATTTATATAAATATTAATAAACGATCTTGTCAACAGTCGAACCATCTCACCAACATTTCTAAATCCGTCACATAAGTCATCATTTCAAGTAAAACTCGGACTTAAAGATATTTGGAGCAAAAAAGAAGATTTTGAGCCTAATTGAAATTGGTTATTGACAATTGAAGACTAAATAGATTTTATGCGGCCGATAAGAAGTATAAGATAGAAATGGGAGGAAACTCACAAGTTTAGAGAGTGAAATTCAACTTATGAAAAG
>CAIGRK010191133.1:0-11712 GCA_903798315.1 Fraxinus greggii | reverse complement strand
AAAAAAAAAAAAAAAAAAAAAAGTCACTTTGCAACTTAGATCCAGAAAGCTTAAGTTTCCATGGATTTGAATGTATCGTTACACAAGGTATGCTTAAATTGCAGCAATAATCTGAGTGAAAGGGAAAGAAGGTTGGAAGGAAATTACTGCAAATAGTCTCAATTCTATGCCAAGGCCAAAACCAAAGTAAAAAATCACAACATAGATGCTTATTCAAAAAACAAGATTCCTTGAGTACTTCTCAGGTTTTAACTGCGCCTCTGATGCATAGGTAATTATTAGTGGCTTAAAATTTCTCAAACAGCAAAAAATAGCAGTTAAATAGAGAATCATATGATTGAGTAGACTAAATCTAATAGTTAAGTAAGTACTATTTATCAGACAATTTGACAGTGTTCAAGGAAGCTACAATCTAGCTTTTACTGTATCCATTTCAATTGGTAACCGTTGATTTGCACTTATTATCTTGATTAATGAATTTGACTAATATTTGTTCTGTTAAATTAATATACTCTTACTTTGTCTATCACTTCACATACAGGGATGCATTTGTTGATTATTGGATTAACGGTAACATGTTGACTAAAGATGTACCAACACAGATATACACAATCTTGAAGCAGCGAGATCTCATATTCTTGAGTCAGGTTATAAGACAAGCAAAATGCCCCGTCATGCAACTTTTAGTTTAATGATATTTATTTACCCCTCTTCTTATTTTTGCAATACCCATCAACTTGATAATAGGAAGACTTCAAACCTGTGCTTCGAGAACTTTTGGCAACTCATCCGGGGTTGGAGTTCTTACAGAGTACACCTGAATTTCAAGAACGATATGGTATATTCTATGTTATTTACTCTTTTTTTTGCGACGTTTATTCTTGTATTTTGTTTGCTTTACATATATTATGTTGTTGATTTTTCATTGTTATTGACATTATGGTAAAAGCATGGGACAATCTACGTTTTCAAACAAAAAATACGTAAGAGTACAACTACATATATAGAGTATATTAGACTCCCATTAGGCGAGGAAATGTTACACTTTCAAGAAATCTTAACTTTTTAACTTCCTTATTCTTATTTTATAATTATCTCATGCGCCTAGTAGAATTAAATTTCCTGACTCTCTTGTACTCATCTAAATCTTTTCAGGGCCTAGTTGGCATATTGTTCACCGGTTTTGAACTTTTTTGGGGGCACCGTTTATGAGAGGTTTGGGAAAATCGGTGCTTGTTAGTGTTCTCGCGCTAATTTTGGCCATTTCTCAGATTCTCTTCCAATTTTAACCCTTATAAAATAATTATTTTCAAGGGACATTTTGTTTAAAACTAACTTGTAAATAAAAAATATTACCAAAAAAATTTATTTATAAGAAAAGAAACTGCTTTATAAGTAAAAATTTATTTATAAAGTTAATAACTAATAAGATAAAAAATCACTTTTGTGTAAAAAATTGTTATAAAATAAAAAACTACTAATAAGATAAATGTTCACTTATAAAATTTAAAAAGTTACTCGTAAGTAAAAAAATTATTCTTATAAAAAATGATCTAAAAGTACAAAATTAACTTATAAATGAAAAATTTACTAATAAGTAAAAAATTACGTATAAAAAAATTTAATTATGTAAATATTTCACTTAAAAATTAACTTATATGTAAAAGAATACGTATAAGTAAAATATCACTTGTAATTAAAAAAAATTCACACAGTAAATTAAAAATTTCACCAAGAGGCATATATATAATTTTATTCTTTTAAAAAACTTTCTAAACCGCTAAATAAAAAACTCCAAAACATGGGTTAGACTGTTTTAAGAATCGCTACTAAAAAATCCAAAATCGGATCTTTCATAAATGTCCAAAATGGGTACCTCAAAACTCCCAAGTAGGCCCTTATAATTATCTCAACAATATCATTATATTGAAGGATATCAACAATCTGTTCCAGAAAGCACATATTTCTAATGACTATTCTTTAGACTTACCTTTTTAACTTCATAGATTTGTTTCAATACATACAATCCTCATAGGACTTCCATTACAACCTATTGTACTCCTACACTAATGAGTATGAATGGCTAAGCTGAAAAAGTTTCTTACAATATAACTAATAAAGTTGTAAAATAAATAATTTTATTGATCAAAACTGAAAATAAATTTATTACTTATTTTGATAATGAAGTTACTTTCAATTAAGCAACATTTTACTTCTTATAACAAAAAGTAAGTTATCTAAACATGTTTGGAAACAAAATGTTAACTTAAACGTAAATTTTACTTATCTTTAAGCCTATTTAACTTGCTAAGTCATTATTACTAATTATAACCAAACTTGAATCCTAGTTACTAATTGAGGCAACACAATCCTATGTAATAACTCATTGTCAGTCTCATTCCTACTATAAGAAAAAGACATTGTATGTGCTTCATTTTAGTTCTAATTAACACAAACCTTTATATTCCATAGTGTTCCTCAAAAGTAGTGACTTACTAGTTAACTCCTTATTAGTTTAATCATTAGATTTGAATGCTACAATGAGCCTCATAGTTAACTTTTCTTGGGTCAACTTTCTTGCACGAATATGAAAAATTCATACAATTTTAAATAACGCGCGTGTTTTATATGTGCATCTGACTGGTAGAATTAGAAAACTCTCGATTTGTCTAGACTTCAGGCGTGGTTTTTGTGGTGATATTGACTGCGTCCTCCTGTGCTTGCAATTCTTTTATGGGGCGAGAGATGAATCGAAAAATGATTATTGCATGGGCATAGGGGTGGATACCACTTACAATTGTTTTGCATTTGTTTAACAGTTATCCTTTTTTCTTCTTTCCATTTATCCATCATTGTAGACAGTCCAGTCTATATAGCATATGAAATTAGACATATCTCACGATGTGAGATGCAAAATCACCTTCAACTACAAAAGAATTAAAATCGTAGATGTATGGATGGTATGAAGTGCTCAGACTAGAATTTTTGATAACCGAAAAGTTTGTACATTCTCGACCAAGAAATACTGAGTTCTCTTTTGGATTGGCCATGAAAAGAAGAAACCTTGAAATGTCACACTAGTAGAGTTGAAAACAAGATGTGATCAGTTTGACCAGATGCTCGTTGAAGTCTTTAACAACACATGAAAACATGAAAAAACAAAAGCTTCCCCTTCCCCCCAACCCCTCAAAATCTATTGGAAAGGTACACTTCTCTTGGATTGGTCAGTTAGTAGAGAGGAGGTATTCCTTTTTTGGTAATACCCATCCGAGCAAAACCAATAAAAACAAATCTATCTAATTAAAGCCTTGTTTGGTATACATTAAAATTTTCATTCTCATTCTTCTACTTATTTTCAACCACACATTCTTCAATAAAATAATATTTTCTATCACATCAATGACTTTTTTTCTTTTTCAACCACAAATTCTCTATCAATCTACTATTCTAGAATACATTCTTCCAAAATGTGGTTCAAACACGCCCTAACAGTTTGGACTGCTTAGTTAATATTTTCAAATTTAAATGTTGGTTCATTGGATAACCCACGCCTATCAATGAGATGAAGGCATTTTATTAATTTTTTTTTTTTTTTGGGTTTCTTTTCATTCAAGAAGTTTGCACGTCTTGTAAGCTTATCTATGAATAAAGGAAAATTATAGTGAGTTGAGCAGGACCTTAATTCACGACTTACGATGAAAGGAAGAGTTACTAACACCACTATCTCATAACTGCAACGCCATCATAATAATATCTTGATAATATTGATACTTCCAACATAAATCCCTTTCCTCTTTGGCGTCCACCATACTAGTCACCTTAATAAAAATAATAAAAAAACGGGTCTTATCTCTGAAGTATGTAGGTTGCCCCATAATAGAACTCTATATCACAAAACCAAACTTCTTCTCTGACACAATTGAATTATACCTTATTCTATGCTTACTCACCGTCTCCGATAATTTTGTAAGTAACATATAAATGTGGTTAGGTTGGAAAATCTTGAATTTATTCTTTGTTCTTGTAAATAGGCTCAATGACACACGTCTTCTATTCATGTCTTCTGGCTTTTTAAGATGCATTGAATAATTTTCCCAACCATGAAATGTCTACCTTTTACATGAGACACTTCAATACAGTTTTTGTCTGAACCAATTGGTTTTCTCATATTTATCCTCTTTGTAAGCTTCCTGCTCTGATCTAATTCATCTAATATAGTTTAGTTTTAGATCTATGGTGGAGTTTAACTGATTCTCATATCACATCATGGCTTATATTAATGATTTGTCAAAATTATCTGTCCACATATTTTTATCAAAGTATATAGTACATTATTGCAAGATGTCTGAAGTTTCAATCATTTTGGGCTCCAATTTGTTCTATTATTTATTCTATGATCTTGCTATCCAAATTTCATTGCAACTGCTACGGAGAGGTGTAACATGTTGTAAGGTTTTACTTTTTTGAGGAATAATCCTTGGCCAAAACGCTTTGGTAAGAGATTTACTTGAAAAGAAAAATGCCAAAAAATAAAGTTCACTTTTTTGGGCCATACATGTTTGGATAACTTATTTTTTCTTACTTTTAATTTAACAAAGCTATTATTTTGGAGAAGTTACTTAAAATGGTTACCCTTAATTTAATGTCAAAGTACGCAACTTATTTTCAATTCTCGTCTATAAAAAATTATTTATTTTGAAACTTAGAGTTTGTTTGGCACAGTTTATTTGATAAAAAATTTCTTCAAACTTATTTTCAACCTCACATTTTCTCAATAAAATAATTTTGCACATTGACCCATAATTTTTTCCTACTTTTTAATTACACATTCTCCAAAAAAAATATATTCATTTTTTACTTCAATTTATTTCTCCCAAACAAACACTTAATTATTTACATATAAGTAAATTTATTTGCCAGTTTACTTTTGAAACTTATCCAAATATGCTCTTAAATTATTACTTTTCCCTAATATTATACTGCAGAATTTACAAAATGGCTTTGACATATCTTTGATGTGTAAACGCCAATATCTTCTTGTCAAAAATTAATTTTTCATAAAAATATGAGACACCACGTGGCATTATGGATACATATCCTAGACGTGTAGGATAATGTTCATTCAATGTAAGAAACTTAGAAAATAATACAAAAAATAGGATATTTGACGTGGATGGGCATTATTTTTTATCTATCTTTACCATTTTCTTATGTTAATTGGTTCTTTGGGGTATTATGCAAGAATTATTCATATTAACGGCTTTGACCGAAGCGTTTTGAGTCACCTTTAGCCTGTATATTTGACTTCATGTTCAAGATAGAATTCCAAGCATTTTTAGAGTGGGTGATCAACGTTATAAGGTATCTGTTCAATCTTTGTTTCCCAATATTGGAAATGTTAAAAGATTTTATTCTGAAGTTATATTTTTATGCTGGTCATTGTGTTGTGTGCATTAGTTTTGAAGCAAGTTTTATGCTGGATGATGATCTTCAGCATAGAATGTTACTGACCTTCTGGTAGCTTAGTTTTTATTTCCTTATGGTTGCTTTCATACTGCTCGTGTGATCATGTTGCTTTCGCTAGCCAGGAGGCATGTGTTGAGTTGGTTGACTGCCAGCATGAATATTTTTCTGACTTTGTTGGCCCATTACTGTTTTGAGTATAGTTCCAATTTTTGGGAAGTTTAGTCCTTATATTCCTCTGTTGAATTCTAATAGTTACAATTTATTGCTGGCCAGCTGAAACTGTGATATACAGAATATTTTACTATGTGAATAGATCGGGCAATGGTCGTCTTACCCTCAGAGAGCTAAGACGTTCGAACTTAATAGCTGCAATGCAGCATGCTGATGAAGAAGAGGATATCAACAAAGTCTTGCGGTAAATAGCTCATTACTGGTCTTGAGGAAATGCTTGTTATTTTTTTCACTAGGGCAAATAAATTATACCATGGCTTGGTATAGTTCCTAGAGGGTGATAAGACTGTTATTAGAATGTCGTAGGATGGCTTTTTAGAAAGCGTGAACAGTCTTGTTTGGTTAGGTCACCAATATTAAATTTCTCGTCTTACTCAAGGAAAAAGATTTCGGCACAGAAACCTCATGCCAAGGTTTTGATTAACCAAATGAATGGACATACTACGATATGTTAACTTATCTTATCTTGGAGTGTTACATTGCTGTGTTGTTTTCTCATGATCATATATCATATTAACATAGCAAATTCATATTGACCTCCTTCATCTTCTGATTCCATTTTACCTATTGACTATTGTTGCAGGTACTTCTCTTATGAACATTTTTATGTGATATATTGCAAGTTTTGGGAGCTGGATACAGATCATGATTTTCTGATTGATAAAGAGAACCTTATTAGATATGGTAATCATGCACTCACCTACAGAATTGTTGATAGAATATTCTCTCAGGTTTGTCTTTTTTAATGATTTTTCTAGAAAAGCCATATTCCGTACTTATTTCATAAAATTTGATCTATTTGTTATTTAATGCTACTTCCATTGCTTGTAATATAAAATCTTTTGAATTTGACTTAGATTCCAAGAAAGTTTACCAGTAAGGTTGAAGGAAAGATGGGATATGAAGATTTTGTTCACTTCATATTGTCAGAAGAGGATAAGTCATCAGAGCCTAGTCTTGAGTACTGGTATGTCTATTGCTTGATTTGTCAATATTAAAAGACATTTTGCCATTTTCCATGTGTAGACTAGCTCCTTTGAATTTTCATCCTAATGTGATCTAATTGAACCCTAGCTAATCATAGAAGAAATTTATGTTTCAATTTTAATATCAATGTGTGAGTTCTAGAATTCTTAATTGCTAATGTGATGGTCTTCGAAGTGGAGAAAATGGTAACATCTGGCTCTTACAGCTTTGAGCTTTGGGATCAGGGAATTATTTTAACCTGAATCACATTGAAGCCTTGACGTGTTTGTAGTTCCCTGCCCTGCACTCCCAACAAAAACTGCATTAGGTACCTTCTCGCGGTGGGGATTGCTTAGTTGAGGAAGTAAAATCTGGTTTTGGTTTTTATACAGAGAGCATGGCTGTTAATTTTCTCCCAGAGTTTCCAATAGGGGTTGGGAAAATGTATGAATGATTTATTTGGCTAGACATTTGACTATAGTTTCTGTTGGATTTCTTGGAATTTGGTAAAATTTATGAACGTTCTTCATTGTAGTCACACCATGGGGAATTTGGAACACTGTTTTGGCACCTATCTTATTGCAAATGTTTCTGTTTTTGCCTTTTTTAGTTGACTTGTGGTGCCTCTATGTGAAGTATAATCATCTGAATTTCGATTCTCTCCATCCTTGATGGTTTAATCTGTTTTCATTAAATTCAACTTGTTTGTTCTATCTTTTATATATGGCAAGTTGAATGTCTTTTTATCAGGTTCAAGTGCATAGATTTGGATGGGAATGGAATTATTACAAGGAATGAAATGCAGTTCTTTTATGAGGAGCAGTTACATAGAATGGAATGCATGGCCCAAGAGCCTGTGCTTTTTGAGGATATTTTATGCCAGATGGTTGATATGATTTGTCCGAAGGTGAACATCTTTAGATCGTATTTTTCTCTCTTTAGAATTTTGAATTTCATCCTTTGTTTTTTATCTTATTTGTGCTTTTGGTGTTTTAAGAGAAGTCACAAGGAGCAGATTCTTGGTTAAATAATGTTTGACCGGGAGTTTGAGAGCATGAAAATGAAAAACTTAGCAGGAGTCCTATTAATAAAAAAATTATTAGAATAATAAAACCAAGAAAACAAATCCAAATGCTCTGAACGGGATCCATTAATGCAAACATCTGATGTCTCCGAAGTGTGCTCTCTCTCTGTCTCTCTCTCTCTCTCTCTCTCACCGAATGATCTCGTCCACAGATCAAAAGAAATATTTTCTTCTTCAGCCCTATCTGCCTTCTTCCCACTGCCAAGGATTGTGGCAACATTTAACTATTAGCTCAAACTAATAATAGGTGGAACAGCTTGGAGCAGTGTATTAAACTATCATCAAGCAAATTTGTTAACTAAAGACAATTAGAGCTTGCTCTTAACGGTTGGTGTCATGTTTGGAGCAGCACTCCCATGTCAGTACCCCAAATTTTGCCTCGAGACCAGAGTGGGATCTTGCCTGAATCATGTGACATAGAATAGATCAAGAAACCTATGTAACTTCTTTATGTTAATTTTTTTACCTGTTCGGAAAAAAGTTTGCCACAAATCATAATTCTTAAACTTTTCTAATTATGCATTTATTTTGCCCGATGAGACAGTAATATCCAGATTACTTCAATGTATAAAATGTGACTTTTATTTAAAAAATTTAGCTTGCATTTAGGCAATCTGATGGCATGTAGAGGCCTCAGATATTTCCTGAAAAAGCTATGCTTTGAGAAGAAAGCTGAAATGAAGTAGACTGGTAGGATGTAATTTGCTGGTACTGTCTGATTTGGATCTCTTGACAAACTTGAAAGCTAGTTATGCAAATTCTTTAGATTACGGGTTTAGAGTGCTAATTAATTTAGCATCTAGTGAGCCATTATGGCTGAACAAGTTGCTCCTGTAATATGTATTGTCTTCCAGGTATAATATCTTATGATTTTGAAATTGTTCCATTTTCAGGATGAGAGCTATTTTACGCTGCAGGACTTAAAGGGCAGTAAGCTCTCGGGCAGTGTTTTTAATATCCTTTTTAACCTCAATAAGTTCATGGCTTTTGAAACTCGTGATCCATTTCTAATCCGTCAGGTAATTGATGCGAGTTTATTTATTTGTATCTGATATTTGACGATGATGTGCTTTGAGATATGCTTAGCCAGGTTTGTCAAGACTTGCCTTTTTCCTTGAACAGGAGCGTGAGAACCCAAATTTGACCGAATGGGACCGCTTTGCGCACAGGGAATATATTAGGCTATCGATGGAAGAAGATGCAGAAGATGCTTCTAATGGAAGTGCAGACGTCTGGGATGAATCACTTGAGGCTCCCTTTTAAATTCTGTTTGGTGAGATTTTCTATGCCTTTTCAAGCCAAAATGATTTATTCATTGTTGGCAGTTTAATAGAATAGTGCATAACCACATCTATATTTCAATTGGTAATTACGATCCATTGGCTTACCAATCAACCACTTTAGAAGTTATCTTGGTAAAATACATTCAAAGTTTGTTGACGATGGTATAGTGCCAATTTGGTTCCAAAATTTTGGCTCCATAGTTGTAGACGTAGATGACTGAAATTCTGAGTAGAAAAGCATTTTTAAATGGAAAAATATTTGGGTGAAACAAGTAGAATATATTTTGAGAGGTGAGATTTTTGTCTCATTTTTTGTTGAGTCCTTCTAGTTTCTTTTCTTTACACAAATAAAAAAATATAAACTGTTGTATTTTGGTTATACTGAGCCATGTTACCATTTCACTTAAACGAATGAATTTATCATGACAGTGGGCACTAAATCTTTTTGTCTTGTGAACTCAGACCATAGATGTACTTGAGATGCCAGGACGAAAATCAGAAGTTAAATTGAAATATTTTAATTGGTTAATATCTGCTAGCTTACTACTAAAAATTTCTACTTTCAGACTTCAAATTCAGTTATTGATAATATATTTTTTCAGATGTTTATAATGGATTCTTTGTTTCAAGCGGGCTATCAAGCAGAAAACCAGTAGTCTTGTGGGGGCGATAATACATCAAAAAGGATCGGCAGCGTTCTCTGGCCCCACCAGTGATTTGTTGGAAGCCTGTTTATGGAATTTTGGGCATACCTGCACATAGCATACTCTGGTCGAGCTAAAGGATCGTCAACACCATTTGGATTAAAATATTAAAGGACTTGGCCGATTGTTGACCTGTAATCAAATGGAGAAATTTACCTACTTAAGTAAAACAACTTGCATCTTTCCGTTGTCTAGTTTTAAGAAACATTTTTATTAATTATTTCTTTTAGAATATGCCTAGTGTTTTTCCTAGCACATTATTCTTGATGGGATTAGCGTGGTTAAGGTGCAGTACTATGCTTTCTCTTGTTGCCCTTTCTTTAAATCTTTTAGATTCTTGACTTGTAGTTGCCTGTGTTCAATTTGTGTCATAATGGAGTTTCTGTAATGATTTTTGTTTTGTTTCTTTTTCCTTCTTTTTAATCTTATAAAAAGTTGCTGCTGTTTTCTATACCTTGAGTGAGAGAGTGTATTGTGCATATAAATTGAAACTAGCAGCTTTCGTGTAAATTTTAGACTGATGGAATTCAGAGTTCAAGTTGTTTCGAGTTAAACGAATTATGAACGACAGTATCGTGGTTTCTACATTATTCATACTATGTAACAGTAATGAGGGATCGCAATCTATTTGGAAACTCAAGTTAGTGTTAGGGTGAAAGCCCCCTCGAATGTTCCATGAGTTAAACTGTCACTGGGACATCTACCACGACGATCAATTCTGGCCTTAGCTTTTCGTCCTTGATTGGTATTAGCGAAAGCAAGTCGATTTACAGAAATTAATCCATATTTTTACACCAAATTAGAAAAATCAAAAAAAGATTCCGTTGGCAGAAAGAGGATTACCTTGCACCACTTGAGAGAATAGCATTTGCTCGTCTTGGCCCTAGTCTCATCTGACAGTGTGTCCGAGCCGCCTATGGGGCCGAGATCTCACGAGCTACAACCGTTCTGAGCCTATTGTCACCCCTAAGCTTGCTTAAGGCTGATTTATATTAAGCTTCGGAGTAGGAAACTAGTACTACTTGGATCTATTAAAGTTTTACTCGTTGGGTTGAAAGCGCTGCTGCTCACTGTACTCATGTTTCGTCCCATTTGGTCCTAAACTCTTTCATTTCAATCTAGTTATAAACTTTAATTTTGTTTCATTTTCAAGCCATTCCATCTAATCCATTTCAACCATCAAAGGAAAAGTTGACGTGGCGTGTTAATGTGCTAATCTCACCAACGTAGGCAAAACATCACATTTTTATATATTTATCACTGATGTTGTGCTATATGTACATAACAACTTACATAATGGTTTAACACAACAGATAATGTGACAATATTTAATTAGATAAAATCTCATCAATCAATTAACTCTCATTTACATTTTGACACATCATCATTATGTAAAACATTATATAAATAGTTACGTAGAAGAAGCATATTTACCGTCTGCTTTGACAATAGTACATCGATGGAGGCATGTTTCTAAAGCTTGAAAACACGTTCTTGCCTATGTGGATGTTTAACAATACAAAACTGAAGAAGACAAACATATTCTGCTATACCAATCAAGTCGACCAAAACATTCAAGCCTTTCCCATGCGGTACGAGGGAGAGAAACAGAACGGTGGGTATGAGAGTGAAGGAGGAGAGGAAGATGGAGAAACACGGGACAGAGATGAGCAGAGAAACTCGAGTGAAGGAAGAACTCGAACTGATCGGAATTTTGATTAATATTCTGGTTGTCCTATACAAACTGAAGCCCTATAGGGTAAAGAATTTAAATCCAAGGAAGAACAGAACTCAGATGTTAGATTTACCTTATCCTTTGCATTCTGATGTTGCATGCAGCCCATTGTAGCCATTAATCCTTGATATCCTTGTTCAACTGTCGTGCACGATCTGGAATTTTACCGCCACAGGCTTTTTACGTTTCTTGTTCCTTTCTTTCTTTGCTTTCATCCTTCGTTTTTTCTCATTTGCATCAACC
>CAIGRK010191080.1:0-10680 GCA_903798315.1 Fraxinus greggii | reverse complement strand
TGTAAAATGACATATGACAACGGTCAAAACATGTTGCAAAAAATAAAGATATAAGCATAAATATCAGGCAAAAATGTTGCAAAAGGTTATTAGCAACGTTCAAAAAATGTTACAAAATGCTATTAGCAACGGTTTAAAAATATCGCGAAAAGGTTATTAGCAACGCTTAGAAAACGTTGCAAAAAGAATATTCGCAACGTTCAAAGAACGTCGCAAAAAGGTTATAGTAACGTTCAAAAAAAGTTGAAAAAGGTTACGGCAACACGCCAAAAACGTTGCAAAAAAGTTATTCGTAACGTTCATAAAACGTTGCAAAAGGTTATTCGCAACGTTCAAAAAAGTTGCAAAAAAGTTACGGCAACAATAAAAAAAAGTTGTCGTATCCTTCTACTTTACGACAACATCGAGGTTTGCAACATACTAAAAAACTTTGCAAAAGGTTTTCGGCATCTTTTTTTGGACGTTGCAAAAGGATATTTTTGTTGCAGTGAGTATAACCACAAGATTTTCTAATAACGAGCAACAATTCACAGCAATCATAAGTCAATGGATGGACTAAACATCCAGTAATAAAGCATTGTTACTCTAGCCTCATGCCGGTGTATTACAAGGACACAAGATCAGAAGCATAAAAGTGGATCAGGGAAAGCACGAAATTTCTTCGAACACGAACATATTTTAATTTTAACTAGTGATACATTATTCAACATTTAAATTTAAAGCCAATCCTTCTAGCCTACACATCAATTTAGGGATTTTTTAAGACGTCCAATAGTACAAATACATTCCTTTAAGATTTGGATTCAACAGTTTCACTGTCGGTCAATTAGAGAACATAAGTCGTCAGAGAGAGAGAGAGAGAGAGAGAGAGAGAGAAGCTTGTAGTATAATTGAAATAGTTTTGAGAAAATAGGTTTTCCTTGATTCCCTAAAATTAAATAAGAAATTCTTAGGAATACTAATAACAAAATTTTACTTATCTATTTTCTTCTTTCATCTTACTTTTAAAACCTTGATTTGTTAAGGGATGACAACATACCAGAATATTAAAACTCGAGGTTTCACTTTATATTGTCAATCTTATCAAAATGAGTAACTCAAATTTTATACATTGGTTAATATTTCGATACTTAACCTATGTGCAGCGAGGGGAGGCAAGGCATAGACGGAGCAAGGCCAAGATGACCTTTTCCATCTTTGCCCTATCCATCCAATCCCTACTTTTGCCCTAGCCCCATAGTTATTTTGCCTGGTGGGACGAAAATTAAAATATCGTTGTCACGGAAATGCAACTCAAGATCTTCAATCTCGTGCAATACCTGGCTCAATTTATGTAAATCGGATTAGAAACCACCAATTGATTTCTCAAACCTAAAAATCAATTACTACGATCGCCCAATTGACTAACCCACAATGGGTAATGGTGGACGAAAGTTATCACAAAGATGAAGGGAGAGATTTTGTCACGATTTCACCAAGAAAATAGAGGAAAAAGGTTTCTCAAAAAGCCTTGCAAACACACGGTTCTCTCCAGGCACACATAGAGTTTCAGGTCTAAAACACACGGGCCACCAATAGTGAAAATGGGCTAATATAAGATGGGCCAACAAAAGACAAAGTAGGCTAACAAATTACAAATGTTGTCCAACTACTGCACGGGCCATGAGCAATACAACTTAATAGTTGCTTCCAATGGCCAAATTTGTTTCAAGTCAAGCCAATCAATTGTGGTGTTGATAAACATTTCAATTCCCTACCGAAATTAATTCAACTGTTTAACATTATTGCCCAAATTTATTGGGTATCAACAAAGTCCAACAATCTTCACTTAGTCTTGTTTAATTATTTACTATTTTATTTTTTTAGACATAAAAGTAAAATACAACAAAAATATTCGAGGCTATAGACCACATTCTCAGTTCTCATTTAGAGTACCCAGCAGAGTGCGAGCTCCTCGGCCGGAAAAGGGGCAGTTCATGATTGGATAATTTGCAATCCCTTTATTTTAAATATATAAATTTTCACCATAAATAAAATCCTATTTGGTATAGTTTAAAAATCGATAAAAATTTAAATCCAAATTAATCACATATTTTATGAATTGATAACTTTTAACCAAATATTTTATCTTCATCTATCGATAAAAATCATTTTTAGATACAGGGGCAAAAAAGTGGAAATGGTTCAGTGATTTTGTGGTCCTGTCCTATCCAACTTGGTGGTTCAACGGCCTTTGTGTACAGTTTTGGATTAATCATTCCAAATCGATATTTCAAAGTTGAAACCAGCAAAGATCAAGAAAACTATTACAAACCCAGAGGAAAAATGGCTGATAATGAAAACCCAATTCGTTTTGGAATAATGGGATGTGCAGGGATAGCCAGAAAAGTTTATAGAGCCATAAAAATGGCTCCCAATTCCACTCTTCATGCAATTGCGAGTCGTTCAATCGACAAGGCAAGACGATTTGCCATCAGAAACAATTTCGAAAGAGGTGAAACTTTATGGGGACTACAATGAATTACTGGATTATCTATTTGTGGAACATGCCATTGCCCACTAGCCTGCATCTAAAATGGGCAGTTTTGGCTGCTCAAAAGGGGAAGCATTTGCTTCTGGAGAAACCCTCTGCGCTTAATGTTAAGGAGCTTGATAAAATACTGGACGCATGTGAATCTAATGGGTTACAGTTCATGGATGGAAGCATGTGGTATCATCATCCCAGGACTGCGAAAATGAAGGATTTTCTTTCTAATTTGGAGCTATTTGGACAAATCAAAGCTGGAAGTTCAAATGCATATTTAATTTATTAATGTTTGCACAGAAGAAACTGAAGAGAAGAAATGATATTCATTTCATATCTGAAAAAGTGTGATACAATACCAGCAATATAAATAGACTGGCTAACCAACAGACTAACCAAAAATAGTTACATGACAGCTCAACATTTACTCTCTAACTATACCAACTTTATTGCTAACTAACTAGCCAGTGGAATCATTAACAGAATTAGCTAGATGACCTAATACGCCCCCTCAAGATGGACCATTGATATATTTGACAGCCATCTTGGATAAGAGAGGAAACAATGAGGAAGAAGGAAGAGCTTTGGTAAAANAGAGAAGAAATGATATTCATTTCATATCTGAAAAAGTGTGATACAATACCAGCAATATAAATAGACTGGCTAACCAACAGACTAACCAAAAATAGTTACATGACAGCTCAACATTTACTCTCTAACTATACCAACTTTATTGCTAACTAACTAGCCAGTGGAATCATTAACAGAATTAGCTAGATGACCTAATACGCCCCCTCAAGATGGACCATTGATATATTTGACAGCCATCTTGGATAAGAGAGGAAACAATGAGGAAGAAGGAAGAGCTTTGGTAAAAGCATCTGCAAGTTGATGTTGAGACCTTATAGGCAGAAGTTTAATAAACCCTTCAGTAACTTTGTCTCGAATGAAATGACAATCAATCTCGATATGTTTGGTTCGTTCATGAAAAAATGGGATTAGATGCCAGGTGAATTGCAGCTTGGTTGTCGCAGAACAAAAGTGCTGGGGATGAAACTTCTATTTGAAAGTCTTTCAGTAGCTGGTGCAACCAAACTATTTCAGAAGTGGTGGAAGCTAATGCTCTGTATTCTGCTTCTGCTGAGGAACGAGAAATGGTAGTCTGCTTCTTTGCTTTCCATGACACTAGAGAATCACCTAAGAATATGCAGAAACCAGTCACAGATTTCCTGGTGTCTGGACATGAGCCCCAATCAGCATCCGAAAAGGCCTTTAAATGTGAAGAGGATGAGGAGGAAAAGAATAAACCTTCTCTAGGACAGGTTTTAATATAGCGCAGGAGATGATACTCAGCTTTCAAATGAGGCGTACGAGGTTGAGCCAAAAATTGGCTGAGTTTGTGGACAGCAAATGTGATGTCTGGTCGGGATAAAGTAAGGTAAAGTAGTCGCCCAACTATTCGTCTGTATTGAGAAATGTCAGCTAGAACTTCAACTTCATGTGCATTTAACTGGACTGTAGGATCCATGGGAACAGATGTGGGCTTGCAAGCTAGATATTCCATGTCTTCAAGGAGCTGGAGAGCATAATGCCTTTGAGATAACACAATGCCTTTGGCTGATTTTGCAATTTCAAGGCCAAGGAAGTACTTAAGATGCCCCAAATCCTTGAGTTTGAACTGTGTGTGGAGTAAAGCCTTTAAAGAATGTATTACCTGACTGTTTGGACCTCTAACTATAATGTCATCTACATAGACTAATATAACAACAAATGAAGCATCTGATCCTTTGGTGAATAAGGAGTAATCTGCCTTGGATTAGACAAAGCCAAACTAAATAAGAGCCTGAGAGAATTTGGAGTACCATTGTCTCGAAGCTTGCTTGAGGCCATATATTGATTTGTGAAGTTTACAAACCAATTTTCCCTGCTGTGTTTGAGACTCCGTGTGCACATTATAACCAAGTGGAAGATCCATATACACTTCTTCAAATAAATCGCCATTGAGGAAGGCACTGTTTACATCAAGTTGTGCTAAATGCCATTTGTGACTTGAAGCAAGTGCTAACAAAACTTTAACTGTAACAAGTTTTGCTACAGGAGAAAAGGTCTCGTTGTAGTCCAATGCTTCTTGTTGTGTATATCTTTTAGCAACCAGGCATGCTTTGTGTCTTTCAATGGTACCATCTGATTTGTATTTGATTTTGTAAATCCATCTACAACCAATAGAATGTTTCCCGGTGGGCAATGAAGTGATCGACCAAGTTTTATTTGATTCCTTAGCATTTAATTCAGCTGTCATGGCAGCCCTCCATTGTGGAAATTTCACAGCTTGATGATAAAATTGAGGTTCAAATTGGATGAAACATTGAAGTTGGAGTTTCTGTGAGTATGAGATAAAGAATTATAGGATAAGTGTTTAGATATAGGATATGCACTGGTGCATGGAGGAGATTCAAGATTAGAAAACTTCTGGTGTAAGAGATTGCAATGGAATTCTCTTAGATAGGAAGGAGGTTTTGGAGTTCTAGTAGATCTTCTTAGGTTTTGAGTATTAGAATGTGGTGGATCAGCATCTGAAGTTTCAACATTATCCTGGGAAGCAGCTGGAATAGGCTGTGCTATAAGATGATTGGAAGGTAGAGACTGAGTGATTGAAGAATTTGCAAGTGAAGGAATAGGCAAGACAAGATCGGGAAAAGGGTCAATTATCTCATCTCAGGAAACAATGGAATGAAATGGGAAGATTTCATCATGGAATAAGACATCTCTGGAAATGAAGATTTGTTTTGATACAACATCATACAATCTGTAACCTTTCATGGGTGGATAACCAAGAAACACACAAACTCTGGATCTTGGTTGGAATTTGGTTCTATGAGCACTAAGTGTTGATGCAAATGCTAGACACCCAAACACCCTAAAATTAGAGTAGTCTGTTGAGTGTTTGTGTAGAATTTCATAAGGAGTATTGAGTTCGAGCAAAGGAGAGGGTGTTCTATTGATAAGGTAGGTTGCAGTAAGGACACATTCACTCCAAAATTGAATTGGAACTCTTGATTGAAAGTATAGTGCTCTTGCAACATTGAGGAGATGTGGATGTTTCCTTTCTACCACTGAATTTTGTTGTGGTCTCTCAACACATGAAAAATGATGTAACACGCCTCTACTATTGAAGAATTCAGTGAAGCTCAGCTCAGGTGCATTATCAGATCTGAAAGCCTTGATTCCTTTATTAAACTGAGTAGATATCACGTTAAAGAATCTTGGAATAATAGTGCTAACATCAGACTTTTGCTTCAACATAGAAATCCATGTAAAGCGAGTGCAGTCATCGACCAAAGTGAGGAAATAATTGTGACCAGCATGAGAAGGAACATGATAAGGTCCCCAAACATCACAATGAACTAAGTCAAATGGAAGCTGAGACATATGGTTGTGAGAGTCAAAAGATAATCGTCTTTGTTTTGCAAGGGGACATGTAACAAAGATCAGCTTTATTCAATTTAGATATATCACAATTCAAACGGTGTTTCAAAGTATCTAAACGTCTGAAAGATGGATGGCCAAACCTGCTATTCCATATATGAGCTGAAATTGTATTTACATATGTTGTAGAGACAGAATTCATATTTTTTTATCCAGAACATAGAGGTCTTCAACCTTATCACCCTTGCCAATCATTTTCTTGGTGCTGTGTTCCTGGATAGTGAAGCAATCAGGAAGAAAGTTGACTGTGAGATTTGATCCGCAAGTGAGTGCACTCACAGATATCAAGTTAAACTTCAACTGAGGAACATATAGAGCATCCTTGAGAACAAGCATGGAACTCAGTTTAATATCACCACAGAAGTTCACTGGAATTTGAGTATGATTTGGTAATGTAACCTTGGAATTTTGAATAGGTTTCATAGAGACGAAAGCATCAGCAGATGAGCATATGTGCCTTGTAGCACCGGAATCAACTATCCAAAATTGAGTAGATGAAAAGATAGGACTCAATGAGATTAAGAAGCAAATACCTGCTGTATAAGAAGAGGCTGGCTCATCAGTAGCTTTGACAGAAGCAGTCAAATGATTGGATAGCATACACATGAGCTGTTGGTATTGGTTGGAATTGAGATTTTGAACAAAGTTCCCAATATCTTTTTGTTGTTCATTCTGATTTGCCATCTGATTAACCACAATGTTGCGGCTACTGTAGGTTGAGTTATCTTTGTTTCTAACTTTGTAACCAGGAGGATAGCCATGAACCTTATAGCATTTATCAACCGTATGACCATGAAAGTTGCAATGGGTGCAAAAAGGTCTTTCTTTCCTCTGACCTTTGTAACCTCCATTGTTATAGTTATTATGATTATCAGCATTACTATAGTTCCCAGAATTAGGCATTCCAATACGTTTAGTAGTATCTGATTTAACAGCAAATGCCATACCTCCAACCGGATCTGAATTACAACCAACTTGGCTAGTTCTTGAGAGATTAAGCAAATACTTTATTTATAGATGGCAATGGCTCCATGAGAAGTAATTGTCCTCGAACTTGTGAATAAGAATCATTTAATCCCATGAGAAAGGACATCACGTATTCCATATGGTAATGTGAACTGAGATTCTTCACACCACCACAAGTGCATTGGCCACAAGAACATACCGGCCTATAATTGCTTAACTCTTCCCATATAGTTTTCAGTTTTGTAAAGTATATGCTAACAGAATTTTGATCTTGAGCTAAACTCATCAATTCATGTTTTAGCTGGAAGATTCTAGGTTTTTTTTCTGCTGGAAACGTTCCTTAGGATCAAGCCATATTTCATGTGCTGATTCAACTTATATAATGCTGGCAGAAATTTCCTTAGAAACAGAATTCAATATCCATGAAATAACCATATTGTTATTTCTAGTCCAAGAGTTGGAGAGATCTGGATCTGTACCTTCAGGTTTTTCAATGGATCCATCCACAAAACCGAGCTTGTTTTTCACGGACAATGCAATCAGCATCGCTCTACTCCAGGAGGTATAATTTTCTCCGGTGAGAGGCTGAGAAACCAGTACCAATCCAGGGCTATCAGAGTGATGAAGGTAATATGGATTCAAAGGCTCATCTAAGGCGGATTTATTCGAAGATGGTCTTGATTCAGTATCCATAATAACGAAGAGGAAAAGGAAATGAACGCTCAACGTTTGAACTCAGAAAATGAATGCAGCAGATCGAGCTAATGCTCTGAAACCATATTAATGTTTGCACAGAAGAAACGGAAGAGAAGAAATGATATTCATTTCATATCTGAAAAAGTGTGATACAATACCAGCAATATAAATAGACAGACTAACCAAAAATAGTTACATGACAGCTCAACATTTACTAACTAACTATAACAACTTTATTGCTAACTAACTAGCTAGTGGAATCATTAACATAATTAGCTAGATGACCTAATAAGTACTAGATGAAGTTGGTGCTGGCTGGGGGAGACGACTCTTGCATAAGATGAAGTTGGTGTTGCCTCGAAAGGAGAAATGCTTCTCTTCACCGGTCTTCCTACTGTTGCTCCGCCTGATAAAACAAAATCTGAGCCCATCGCCTCCTCCTTTTGTGCAGCTACTCGACTTGATAAAGGATAATCAGAGAGTGAATAGCACGGCATGTAAATTCCGGACCTGTAAAATTTCAGCGATAAAATGATGCCACCTTCTTGGTGTTGCTAAGCCCTTGTTTGGTGGGATTAAAATGATGCAGTACAAACAAGGAATTGAAATGAAAACTTTAAAATATAATTTTTAGAATCTACCAAATTTTGAAGAAATAAACTCACGAAATTTTATTAATGTAAGAACATGAAAAACGTGAATTAACCCTTTATGTATAAGGGTTTATATGAAAACCTAGTTTAAACAAACTAAAGTTGAAAAGAATTCAAAATAAATTAAATGATAAAATAGCACTAAAAATATAAATGCAATTTCCAATTCATAAACGAACTCGGATGGCCAAAATCCATTGTATATCACAATAAAGAGGTGAGTTCTACCCGTCTCGTCGTTCTCTTTCCAGAATGGTATTTATGAATCAAAATTGGAGCTCGACTGTCACACCTGCACTATTACATTTTTTCTTTTTCGATCTAATTATTTTCAATAGATTCAATCATCTGTTCTATATCATGAAATCGAGTATTTAATAGATTTTGGTAAAAGTTGGTAAAATGTGAGATTAAAAAATTGTATATCACGTAAAATTTGTTGTTAAAATTAGTTGTTGACTTTGAATTAGATTAAAATCTGAATTTTAATTTTTACCTAACGTGGGCTAAATATGAAACTAGAATATTAATGGGTCTAATAGGTTCAATCCCACATATTGGTCCTCAGTTCAAGCCCACATGCTGGGTCTCTTAGCGTTTGATGTTTCCAGCCCATGGGGGTTTCAATGCATAACCCAAAACAGAGGTTGGATTGGAAGTCAAGGAAGAAGAGAAACCAGATTATGAACAAGTGAAGTGTTACACCTTTTCTTTCTTTATTTATTTTTTGAATTATCTAGAATTATTGCATTTTTCTCAGGTATATGCACCAAGGCCATTCTTTTACCAGGTTAATAATGATAGTAGCACAGATTTCATCAACATCCAAGAAAAAGACTCACACTTGTAACAAGTTTCGAACCGATAAAATTTCACGCCCATTTCCACCGGTTGTTATTATGAAGAGAAAGTTCGGCGCCTACAATTATTGCTCCAAATACTACGCAACAAAGTCGTACATTGCAACATACAATGGAACTATTTTTCACTTGAGAATCATGATGTCATGTTGAGAACGGTGTTAACCACAAATTTGAGAAGCTTAAAGAACAAAGAATTCAATCAAGAACAAAGATGAGTCAAGTCACAAAATGTGAAAAATGCAGAGTAAGGACACAATCAAAGAACGTGTAATAACTCAATCCCTAAGGACACAATCAAAGAACATGTAATAACCCAATCCCGTTGAAATCGAAGCCGTAATTAAAAAAAAAAAAATTAGAGGAAGGGAAAGCCACATGATTTGTGACTTTAAGGGTGATATAGAATAAAATATAATGGCAAGATTCACGATAAAATGTCACACTTATGATTAGAGACAAATAAATTGACATTTGAAAAGTTGGGTCTCTTATGAGATAAATAATTACTTTTTTAATCTGATTGAAATGTACAGTACATGAATTCTATATTGCATGTATCACTTTTCTTTATTTACAATTTAATACAAAAGAAGTTGTCTGCTAGAAAAAAAATTTAGGGACTGAAAGAATTGAGAGAATTAGTGAATAACTTGAAAAACCAAAAAAAAAAGAAGGTAACATATTATAGTATTACTTTACGATTACATTTTTAATACTATTTTCCAACGTACATGCACATAATTTTCCATAATTATGTGCATTATATGTAAAAATCATTAACTTTGGGATTGGCAATAAATTTAATTTTAGTAAGAAAATTAAGTATTTTGCCTAATTATCACACACAAAAAAGAAAAAAATAAAAATAAAAAAAATCTAGCAACTGGCCTAACGTATTAAATCTTATTTATGTATATGGTGACAAATGTTCTGCTTAATAATGCAATTTGGCCACTTTTGGACCGTCTCAAGTCAACACTATATTAATTAAATGTCCATTTTCCAGACGGTGGCTAAGCTCAAAAAGTAACATAAACTTACTTTTTAAGTAATTTATTATTTTTAATCATGTTAGGATACGGAAAATATCAATTGATCAATTCATTCAATGAATTTACCATTTTCCAAACTCAAGTGTTGAGGTCAATAAGCGGTGGCTAAGTACAAAAAGTTACATTATATTGACTTATTTTCAAGTAATATATATATAATATGAAAAAAAAAATAAGACTGTGTTCCGTAATCTTTCGATTTATGTGTTTTTAGGATCTCCAATCTCCATAATTATGGTTGTGAATTCCCAATCTATTTAAATAAGTGAAGTCACTTATTGTTTATTTTAAAGACACAGGAAAATCGCGTGTGATATTAACGTCTATATTAACAATTTAGGTCACGTATGAATCTAGATTCACAAATTTAAATATTAGAATTTAAACTTCATTTTTGAATATTAGAATTTAGAGACCCAAAATCACTTTACCTAAATCTT
>CAIGRK010191067.1:0-10996 GCA_903798315.1 Fraxinus greggii | reverse complement strand
TAAACTTTAATTTATTTCAATTGAATTGTTAATTTTTTATTTTGTTTCAAATTTCACTATTCTTCTACATTCGGTCATTATCACCCCCTTGTTGACAGTAATTACACAAAGGTTATGTCAATGTTATTGAATTAAAATGTTAAGCACAAGTGTTTTAAATACTTTTTAAGACGTAGCATAGTCAGGAACGGATCCGGACCGGATTAAGGGTCGGGCTAATACGTAAAAAAAAAAAATGCAATGGATAAATTGGCATCCGTTGCAATATGACTAACCTCACGTACATTTTTATTTAACAAGTTGAGGGAGTGGGTACTAACACTATAATTGTATATTCCTTCAACAAGAAAGAACAAGGTAAAAAGTAACGATATATCTCAATTAAACACATTTCTAACTGTATTTAGTAACAAGATTTTTGAGAATGTTTCTAACACAACAATACTTCTTTCTGCGTCTCTCACGTTGCGAGGTTGACCGTGCAACTATTTTCGCAACATTGCAATTTGCAAAAGAATATACTGTCACTATTGGAATTAATGGAATTGTAAATATTTATAGGAATTATGGTTGAATTAATTAGTTTTCAAAGTGAAATAATTAATTTTATTTGAAAAACTATATCTCAAGCTTCTTCGCTAAAGAACCAAACAGTTGTACGGTCTGTTTGCGTGGCTTTTGTTTTTTGTGGAAATATTTTTGGAGAAAGTTACATTAATTTTTGTTTGAAAACTAATTTTTTTAAAAAAACTTTAACCCCAAAGTACTTTTAGAGGAAGTCACATTTGATCAGCTTCTTCAAAAAACTCTCCCAACTGTCAAAAATAATTACATAAAATTAGTCAAGCGGGTTCAAAAGTTGCTTTGTCACAACCAGTAAATATTGAAGTCACAAAGTTTGTAATATGGAAAGCAATATTTTCAAATAATTACATAAAACTCTCCCAACTGTCAAAAATAATTACATTTGATATGCACCGATAATGAATGCTAGAATCACAACCAGTGCTGATCTAATGCCAATCGTATGCTAGACAAAAGAAGGTCATTCTATGTCAAAAAAAGAAAAAAAAAAGGATCCAAATGATGTTTACATGCTCAATTCAAATGAGGTAAACAAACTGAAAATGCCATGCGCTTGTGACTTTAAAATCAACGTGGTTGTCATAGTTGAAAAAGCTACCAGATAACAAATTTTATGTTCACCGCTTGAAGTTACGATACAAGTAAATTAAAAGATGCACAAAACGGTAGAAAAATAGCTTAGAATTTTATGTATCAGCATTAACTATTTTCATATAATCCATCCATATCAAGTTAGAAGTCTTTTAAACTCGTAACTAAGCCCATGTTTGATGGTCGTTATTTCAAAATTCTTTTACTTTTTATACTAATTTTTAACCACACATTCACACAATAAAATATCGTGTACGTAATCTCAAGATTTTTCTTACCTTTTAACTGTACATTTTCCAAAAACTCACTACTCTAAACATATTTTTTTCATCAATTTCTCTTTATAATGACAATCAAAAGGGCTAAATCTTAAAGGGTGAAAATGAATCGGACGTACCACATACTTGACCTCCACAACAACTATTTTTCTATTTGATTGAACGTCGTTTGGTAGTCCAATTTTTCTAAATAAAATTTCCTCACGCGATTCTAGATTTGAAAGGAAGGAAGGAAAGAGCAATTTTACTAAGACTAGTCATAGTTAAGTTAGTCTGCAATATACGTTGTTATTATTATTATTTTTTTCTAAAATCTTATGAAAATAATATTTTTATTTTTTCGAACTTTAGTGAACAATGAGTCATCCCATTCATGCTCATTGTCAAGAACAAAAAGTTCTTCAATAAATTTCAATACTCTTGAAATATCTTAAAAACATGATTTGTTTCATTTGAAACATTTGATGTATCAATTTCAAGAATTGTAGGAATTGTTTATTTTAATCTTGTACTATATAAAATATGTAAATTTTCGTTTTTAACTTTTTATACCATAGTTCTTGTAATTTGATGAACAATAATGAGTTTCTCTCAATTTATTCACAATATTACAAATAAATTCTATTAAACAATATATAATTACTGTTATATTATAGTATAAGATTAACCAATAACTTTTTTCAATTCACATGCGGACATCACATCAAATACAAAATGAGAAAAAATATACTAATTAATTTGTATTTTTTTGTAAGAGAGAAACATAATTTCAACAAAATATAATTTCTCGAGACATTTAGGGCATGTTCTCTTTACTGTTTTCAAGCAATTTTCAATTTTAAATTTTCGAAAACATAGAAAAACACGTTTACTTACCTATTTTCAGAAATGAATCTTCAAAAATAAGTTTGAAATTTACAAAGAAAACGGAAAATGCCAAAAAAGTCTTTTCCACTGTTTTCAGTTAAAACCAAGTTAAAACTTCATTTTTTTATTTTTGAAAATAATTTTTCAAAATGACGAAAAATTGATTTTAATGTTGGGCTAGACTAGTGAAACTGTTGGTGGGCTATGAGCTACGTTCTTTAATGGGCAAATTATGCCCAATACCCTAAAATATTAACTAAATTGATTAATACCCTAATAACTAAACAAATAATTTAAAATCGTAATTAATACGTTATAAAACTTCCAAACCCCCTCCCCAAAACCAGCCAATATATCTTTCACCATATTGCCACAACAGAGAATTAGGAGACATTTGAACACTACCATCGATTTCCTTTTCTCAATTTCTCAATTTCTACTCAAATGGTACTATCGAGAGGTTCGTGGACACACCTAATGTCCTGCCGTGGTCGAAAGACCCAACCACTGGCATTTGATGCGAATTCAACATCCATTCCAGGCATGCCCCTCTTTAATCCATACGGTTTAGTCTTAGTTTCATTTTCCCCCGAATTTTTTGATAATTTCAGATCTGAAATTTAATTTTTTTTTTTCATTTGCAATTAGAATTCTTGTACAGTTTGCATATATGAGTTGCCGGCTAATAGCAATATCTATGGAAATAGCACTAGGGACCCAAGTGAAGTGCATGGAGGAGTAAACGAGGTAAGGAATGATGATGAGACCGTTGGATTGACGCTATGGAGATTGTCTTGTGGTGGTTTGCTTTGGGCCGACTTTTTGGCGGGAGGAGGGATGCGGAGAAGCAGTTGGCAGTGGGTCTATATATCATATTCTCCATACTCTTGTTGACTTCGGGAAATAGGAACTTAGAACAGTTATTCTTTTTATGTTTGCTTTACCACCAATTTATGCATACCAAATGTTTGAAAAATGCCGCAATATGATTATGCGCTGCGAAAAGTTTGGTTTCAATGTGCTTTGATTCTTGTCCAGATTGGACTTAGTACTGTTATTTCATTTCCTCAATCATGTTGCATACGATTTGTCTTTTCCAACTATCCCACTATCAATATGATTTTAAAAGTACTAGGCTCTTATTCTTGTCACCTTTCATACATTTGATCTCACAGCTCATCACCAGGTTGTTAGCTTTTTTGCAAACCACAGTGTCTTTTGCGCGATCTAGGGTTAGTTATTTATTTAATTATTTTTGACCTACAGTTCGACCCTATTTTAACCGTTTAGCTCAGTCTTATCTTCATCCCTTTGTTATCACGCCCTTTCATCAATTAACATGGGATTATCAATCTTTCCTCCTCAATCATATTCAGTGAGGGGCAACCAACATCAAACGTTTCTCATCATTCATCAACAAAAATTAGTTGCATATACTGGGGAAGAGACATCCCAGCAGCTTTTCCAAAATCATCTATACTTTCAGTATATCTTTGAAATGGCTTCAACCGAACTTGCTATGAATGTTTTGTTTTCGATTGGTGTTTTGTCACTTTTTCGAATGTTTGCAGTTTTTTTAAACTTTTTGTCACTTTTTTGAATCTGTCACTTTTTTTAGTGTTTGTCACTTTTTTCTATCACTTTTTTTAGTGTTTGTTACTTTTTTTAATTTTTGTCATTTTTTTAATTACAAATATCATTTTTTAATAAAAGTGACATTGTATTTCACTCACTTTTTAATAAAAGTGATATTATATGTCTTTTTTTTATATTAAAAAGTGATATTAAAAGTGACATTACACTTAACTTTTTATTAAAAAGTGATACAATTCACCCGAAAAAGTGATCGGTGTTTCGTCACTTTTTTTAGTGTTCTCACTTTTTTGAGTTTTTATCATTTTTTTAATTTCCGTCACTTTATTGAATTGATTCTAAAGTTTTGATTGGTGTTTTGTCAATTTGTTTAGTCGTTATTTGTTTAATTTCTGTCACTTGATTAAAGCGAAATATTATAGCAGAACAGATTTTTTGGATAGCAAAATTGGTAGCAACGGATCTTATCTTTGGAGGAGTTTTTCAGAAGCCAAAGAAGTGTTGAGAGATGGATTATTTTGGCATATAATGAATGGGGGAATCAGTGGTTATTAGCAAGGATAAATGGATCCCCCAAGCCTCCACCTTTCAAGTACAATCTCCCTTACATGACCGTTATAAGAATGGAAGAGTGAGTGAGCTAATAAATGCAGAAACGAGAACATGGAACATGGATTTAGTATCTGATATTTTTTCTGAGTCTGAAGCTACTCTCATAAGCAAGATTCCAATTAGTTTATGTGGTAGTCTGAACAAGCTCATATGGAGGGGCACGAAGGATGGCAAACTTACAGTCAAAAGCGCTTATCATTTTCTCAATCAGTTGAAGCAAGAGTCATCGGGCCAATGTTCAACCAATAATTTTCAGAATGATGTGTGGAGCAAAATTTGGAGTATTAAGGCCCTAAACGCTAGTAAAATTCTATTGTGGCGTGCGACCCATGATTCATTACCTACTAATTTGAACCTGAACAGAAGAACAATAAGGGAGTCCCCATTATGTCCGGTTTGTAAATTGGAAGTGGGGGTCCGTAGTACATGCATTGTGGTCGTGTGCTTCTGCCCAAGATGTATGGGGTTCAAGCTCACGAAAACTACAGAAAATGTTGTTTATGCCGCTCCATTTCAAAGAACTGGTGTGCCACATGTTTAATGTGCCGTCTAAGGAAGAAATGGAGGTCTTCATTCCTACAATTTATTTGATCTGGAAGAGGCAGAACTCCCTTGTGTTTGAGAATAAATTCGATGGCCCAGCATCAATATCAAACGTGGCTCCACATAATGCATTGGAATACAGAGAGGTGAATTCCCAGCCGGTTAGGCCCAGAAACAGATGAGTCCAATTTTCCCAACTATGGTCTGCAACCCCTCAGAATAAGTACAAAATCAACTGGGATGCAGCGGTAGACTTGATTAATTGTCGAGTTGGAATCGGTGTTGTTGTGAGAGGCTGGACCGGATATGTTCAAGCATCACTGATGTTCCAAAGAAATGTTTTCCCGGATGCATTTTTGGCTGAGTCCATTGCAGTTATGAAAGTTATGTTACTGTGTAAACATCATGAGCTGCGGTCGATCATATTAGAGGGAGATGCACTGAACGTTGTGAAGGGACTAAATGGAGAATCGAAATTTTGGAACTACCCAAGTTTATTGATCCATGACACGAAGAGTATGCTTGGTTTTTTCAATCATGATCTGTGAGTCATGTACCTAGAAAGGTTAACGTGGTCGCTCATACGTTAGCAAAGGAAGCATTCAAACTCTCTAATGAGAGAATAGTGTTGGAGGAAACTCCCTGTATCCGAAATTTGCTATTTTGAAGATGAAAGAAATGTTTTCCCTCTTCCCAAAAAAATAAATAAATAATAACTTTTAAATGTGTATGAGAAGTTAATGTACCAATTGTTCAATCAATTACATCATGATAACAATTAAAAAAACTTATTGCTTATCAACTATTTGCAATGATTAATAATTCCCCACAAAAAAATTTTAAATAAAATACAAAAATGAATTGTTCGAATTAAAAAAACTAATAATTTGGTGGTACTAGATTTTTTCAATTATATAAAAAAAAATCGATCGTACATTCTGATCATGACAACATTGAGAATTTAACAACAATTAAACAATTTGAGCAAACATTGAACTAGAAATTAGTGAAGAATATGAATATAGTTAATGAAGTTCTATCCAATAGTCATCATCATCTTTACAAATTCTTCATAATTGACTTGACCATCACCATCCAAATCAGCTTCTCTGATCATCTGTTCAACCTCTTCGTCTGCCAATTTTTCCCCCAGATTGATCATCACGTGCCTTAGCTGCAGAAGATCAAAGGGACTTTAACTAAGGACTCCTTCAAATATCTTAACTTTCAGAAATATATAATATATAAAAATTATTATTATTACTGCCAGTGGCGGACCTAACTATAGGTGGGTAAGCAATTGTCGAAGACCTTGCTTTAGTGAGAATCCCAAATTATGTAAGGTTAATTGGTTGGTTGAAGAAAAAAGAAAATTAAATTTATGAAATTCTTTGAAGTAGAATTATCATATGCAAACACAAGAAATCAATAAAAATTGAAAATACAAAAATCTTTCAAAAAACAAAACATGTAAGTGGCAAAAAACTTTATCACTTACATTTGTTTATCTCATAAATATATCACAACCATTGACTTATCTCTCTATAATTAATTTGACCCTTTATCATTCAAACATCCCTCTTCTTTTTCTTAACCAAACAAAAGGTCTCTTTGTTTCTTCATATTCCATTTCCAACCGTCCCCCACCATAATGTCTCTTAAAATTCCACGTCAGTCATCCAGCATAATTTTTTTGATAAAATCCTATAATCGACAATGTCACGAGAAAGGTTGAATGGGTTGGCCATCGTATCTATTGAGAAAGAAGTTTTAAAACAAATTGATTGTAATAGTGTAATTGTTGACTTTATATCAAATAATTCTAGAAGAGTAAATTTAAATTTAGACATTTGAAAGTTTTAAATTATTGTTTCCATATTTTAAGTTGACACAAGGTCCTCAAAATATCAAGGCCGACCCTGGTTACTGTACATAATATGTGTACAGAAAACTAATAACTATTTATTTATGGGAAGTTAGTGACGGACTCCAATGAGAAGATCTAAATTCACTTTTTGCATCTTGTGAATGAAAAATACAATTTGCATTTCTTTTGTATCTCTTACTTGGAGATTGAAAGGTACAAGCATCTCCAATCGTTATATAAAATAGATCTAAATTGTTATTTAAATCTTAATTGGAAATGTTTTCAGTCACTTTGGGGATCTAAATCACAATTTAAATATATTTTACACTATTATTGGAGATGTTCTAACCTTTTAATTAACGTAATTTAGAGCCCCTAACTTTTAAACGTGAAGCTATGCGTGCTTCATCTATTCACACATGTGAATCTAGATCCATACAAGACAAAATTGTAAATGTACATCAGATCGTAAACGATTTTCATGTAACTTAAAAATGAAAATAGTCAAACAACTAATTTGTTTCTTTAAGCCGCAAGAAAGTTATGTGCAATTTTAACATTCAAAATGATAGTTTCCATCATGTAGGTATTCAGATTTGCATATATTTGGGACTCAAAATCACACTTTTGAAAGTCGGAGGTTCAAAATCAGACTACCCAACATACATTTTAACATATCAATTAACATGTGAGCTCTTGGAAGTACCACGAATGTACTTCTCCGTATCCAACTAGTACTTAAAAAGAAAAATAATTGTACTTGTACAATGTATGAGAACATTTTAAGTCAAAATCTTCAAATAAAATAAATGATAATTCTTGATTTCATATTCCTGCTAGTTGACTTTAAAATAATTTCAAGATCACTAGATTTGTACCTAAATTTCAAGTTGGTTGTTGATTCCATTATGTCACACTTGAATCAATAAGTTTATAGTTTTGTTTAAATCAAGTCACTAAAATTTACAACAATGTAGATTGTTATATAGATGAACAAATTTCATCCACAATCACTAAACATTCAACGAAATTTCAAATGGGTCATTGAATTGTAGTTTTATTTCAAATCAGACTAGTAAACATTATTTTAGTTTCAAATTTCACCATTATCCCATAACGTCTCACAAATTAGCGACCATACCACAATTGATTATTTTTGTAATCGTTTTTTGACATATGTCAATTTATCACTACTCTATATCATAAAAGTATTTAAATTAAAAAATATATACGAAGTTTAATCTAAAGACCAATGCACAACTCTCATTCTATCATTTTCGTATCTAGGATATCATGTAGCTAATGTGTTGCATCAGTTGACATGACTTTAGACTAAGAAACTTCTGTCAGTTCGAGATACCACGACAAATGACAGAATGCAACGTAATGATAAAAGTTGAATCTAAATTGAAGTTTAGTAATCCAATTGAAACAAACCCAATTGATATATGAAATCTGGACTATGCAAATGAAATTTACCCATTTAAATAGAAATGTTGGGTATCCTATAATATATTTTTATCTAGGTCAAATGCTTGTGAAAAATAATCTCACCTCATTGGCTGATATGTATCCATTTTGATCCTTGTCAAACACTTTGAAAGCTTCTTTAAGCTCCTCCTCTGCATCAGTTTCCTGATTGTTCATAAATAACACACACATCAATCTTATTTATAATCAAAAAAATGTAGCTAAAACAAATAATTTACTTCTCTATAAATATTATATGACTGTGCATGGTAAATTAGTTGAATTACAGAATGCAGGTATTACCTTCATTTTTTTGCCCATTAGATTCAAAAATTCTGTAAATTCTATGGTCCCATTTCCATCGGAATCGACCTCCTTGATCATGTCATGGAGTTCTTCCTTGGTTGGATTTTGGTCCAAAGATCTGATCACTGTGGCTAATTCTTCGATGGTAATGCAACCTGCAAAATATTCGTTTCCTAGTTTATTTGAATTACTAAGTGAAAGAGAATTAATCTACAGTCGAAAAACAAGACGAACCATCTCCATCTTTGTCAAAAAGACTGAAAGCTTCTTGAAATTCAATAATCTGTTCTTCATTTAGAACTTCTGCCATTAGAGAGAGAGAGAGAGAGAGAGAGTATAGCTCAATACTGATTTGGTTTTTATAATAGAACTCTAAAGAGACAAATGTGGTTTGTAGATGCACTCTCTTTCCATTATATTAATAATGAGAGTCATGTCTACAAATTTTTAATGAGAGAGAGAGAGAGAGAGAGAGAGAGATCATATATCTACAAATTACATGGCCAGAGTCATGTCTTTGATACATAATATTAGATAATTAATTTTAAGGTTGATAAAGTTTTAAATTTTCTCTCTCCATTAATATTGATCATTTTTATACACTTTAACGTACCAAATTAGTCATAATAATTTACTTAGAAATCCAACAGCGGCATTCTCCACTCTCACGGGTTATTGTATGGTTATTGTTGAGAGAGACGTGCAATTAAAACAATGGAGTCTAATTGTAGCGACATAGTGATTGCAGTTCAATGACCTTCTCCTCACGCATTTGATGGTGTGATTTGTAATCACATTGCGGAATTGATGGCTACTTTTCCGTACATCTTTTGCTCATTCGTATGAAAGTAAACAATTGGGAAAATGTATGCTCTAGCTAGATTCGCCTTTGACGAGTTTCAAGCTAGCTTATGGTTAAGTAGACTTCCTCGTTGCATATACTGTAAATATTTTAGGAGCTAAAGTTGATAAATAAAATTTATGGTGTTTTATTTTTCTTAGAAAATTTGATCTTCTTGTCACTAATCAAGGGTTCAATTACCATAAAATGTGGTTGATGTACGCTTGAGCCTTGATGTCAGTGATAAATATATGTATATATTAATGTGAACAGCTGTATGGTTAGATGTAAAGGGAACAAAAGCATTCAAAGAGAAGACTGGAATGGGAAGGCGGGCACTTGTACTCTGTGCTTCTCATAACCCAAACTTTACACCCAAAGAGGCCGCTGTCATTCCTTAGCTGGCTGTCTACTCATTCCAATTAAGGTGCCGTGAAGAACTTTGCTTAATTAAAATCCATTAATGAGAAATGAAAAATAGAAGGAGAAAAAAAAATAAAGCATTTATTTTTCCTCAACCTATCTAGCCCCCATTTTTGGAAGCCATTTTGGCTGACTATTGATACATTTTTTGCCCGTTGAAAGGTACTTCGGACCCATCTCTACAGTAGTTATTGACTGCGCATTTTTGCCACTTATCGGAATTGCCCTTCTTTAAAGAAGAACATATTTTATGTCAAGGGACACATTTAATAATTATACGTATATTCAGTCAATAATAACTGCACCCCTCTCCGACAAACACATTATAACGAACGGATTTTGGCTAAATATTTGCTCCAAAATGCGAAAAAAAAAGCTCATAAATTTATTTTCTCAATCTCTTGTAAAATCTATAGAATTGTTCAATGTTTTCTTTACATTGCCAAGTCAATTTGGCTATGCCACTTCCTGGCTGTCAACTCATTCCAATTAAGCACTTTGGTTAGTTACACACAAGTAATTAACAAGTAGTTTGAGTTGTGGGCAGTGTGTTGACTTTAATCCTCACGATTTGCACATTAATCAATTAATTTACAGCGTCAAACAACATAAATGTGCTTGGCTGTCCACGCGGTTTTGCTTGCTGTTGGCTCACTTGACGAGGCACAATTTGTTTGACACTAAAGCGTGTTGGTGTTGGCTAAGTTTAAAAAGTATATGTCATTCAAAAATGTTTTCGAGTAAATTGCACTCACAGTCTCCAATCTTTTGTTATCGCACTTTTATCCTCAACCTTTTAATAATAAGCAATTGTTCACCGATAGTTGATTATAACCTTAAAGTTTGATTATAACAAACAAGCTAATTTTGTTTACTAACAATTGAATTTAAAATGATTATAGTCTTCAAAACATATAATGATAAATTGATGGATCATTGTCAAAAGATTACATCAAGACTATTTCAAATCGGACTCATGAAGAAGATTGAGATTGAAGTCACACGTTCAAGACAAGTCCT
>CAIGRK010191065.1:0-12553 GCA_903798315.1 Fraxinus greggii | reverse complement strand
GGTTGCAGGAGGTGATGGTACTGTCGGGTGGGTCCTTGGGTGTCTAGGAGAACTAAACAAACATGGACGACTGCCAGTTCCACCGGCTGCTATTATTCCTTTAGGTACAGGAAATGATCTGTCCCGGAGTTTTGGTTGGGTATGGTTTCATCTACATGAACTTTTTATTTGCCTTGTTGTCCAGCCTTCTGAGCTGTGTCTTAAATGTCCTTCCAGGGTGGGTCTTTCCCATTTAATTGGAAATCATCCATAAAAAGAACTCTTGACAGAATAGGCAATGATCCTACTTGTTATCTGGACAGGTGAGGTCTTTAGCTTGTTCCTTTGAGCATATTTCGTGATTTATTATGTTGGTACCACTGATAAATTCTTACTCCTATATATATGGTCGTTGACAAGAAATTCAAATACTTAGTATCATCCTTTCGGGGGAAGCTTTTTGAAGATGGTGCTACCAGAGATCTGGTTAATCGGCACATTAAAATCTAGATTTTTGTCTTTGGAGATCTTGGAATCTTGTTACCTTCTAGTGGGAGGAGATGATGCAAAAAGTACAGTCTTTTGCAACTTTCTAGTTTAATTAATCCGATGACAGTATTCTTTGAATAAAACTGATATTGGACGATAAAAGAACGTTCTATAATTTATGTTTCATATAGCATCTTCGACCGTGGAGGGTAAACAGATTGTTGGATACACTACTTGCTCCAAATAGGTCTGTGTTGTAAGAAACTTTGGAGCTGCAAATAGCAGTTACATGATCCACCTAGTCCATAAATGATAATGTGAAAGTGATATATGTGATGTTTGAACATGTGAAATTGGTTGGCGGAATTGAGATAGAATCTAATTGAGGGTGTGTTTGAGCACATTATATTGGAAGAATGTATTCTGCAATAGTAGATTGATGGAGAATGTGTGGTTGAAAAAGAAGGAAAAGTTATTGATGCGATGAAAAATATTATTCTATTGAAGAATGTGTGGTTGAAAATGAGTAGAAGAATGAAAATGAAAATTTTAATATTTACCAAACAGGGGCTGAATAAATTATTAGACAGCAAAACATATGTCTATATAAAGCTACGAATTTTAGTTTCACGAACAATGCGAGGAATGGCTTATCAGTGAATAAGAATGGCTTATACATCAGTTCATAATTTTTCTTTTATATGTATACCCCTGTTATGGCAGATGAAATGCATTATACAGCATTGCTGTACCCAAATCTGCTGAGTAAAGATTGTATTTAATTTTTTGGGTAGTTTCAAGAGATGTCGAATTTACTGTGCTGCAACCTATTGTTTTTTCTTCTTTTAAAGCAACATTGCCTTGATGATGAAATGCATATTTCGTTGTGCAGTTGGCATGTCTTAATATCAATGCCAGCTGAGGGGGACTTGGATATTCCTTATTCTCTCAAGGCAACAGAAGAAACACCTCTTGATCAGGTATGTGGCCGAAATTTGTCAGATTATCTGTTTTTATCCAGTTCAGTAAGATTGTTTTGATTAAGTCAGCTATAAGTTAGTTAATCTTATTGATTCACAATTTTGTCAGTTTATCATTGATTTTACCAACTCAACCTTTTGGGAGCGTTGGTTGATGATGCATGGCGCGCTAATTATTTTCAAGATGGAGTACTCATTGATTTGGGGGATATGTTTAGATCTTCCCGACTAAGCCCCGAAGTCCGCTTTTTACCATCTGCATAAAGATGGGAAATAAGTGGCTTTCTGTAGTGTGCTCCAATCGTTGATGTTCTATGCTGTAAAGCGATAGCCCACATCTTACAAAGAATTTTCAGAAACCAAATTGTTACGATATTCCAAAATTAACACGTTTTATACCCATTACATAATGCATTTCTAGATATTAATAAATTAAAATGCATTTTACAATATTGAATGTTGATCCCAGTATAAAGGCATTGCAACGTGATACGTGTGTATCTTCTGATGCTTATGAAAATAAATTCCATCCTGACTGTGCAGGAACTGGAAGTTGCAGGGGAGTTGCCGGAGAAGGTTTCTTGTTATCAGGGAGTGTTTTATAATTATTTTAGCATAGGTATGAATTTGATTCTTTTTTTTTATCCCTTTCATTTTGTTATGCTTATCATGCTGGTTGAAAATGTTATCGTTTGATGTTAATTCAGGAATGGATGCCAAAGTTGCTTATGGTTTCCACCATTTACGCAATGAAAAACCTTATCTGGCTCAGGGTCCTATTTCAAACAAGGTGCAAATGCTTCTTCCCGTTCCCAAGATAGTCTAGCTTCTTGGTATTAATTGTAGAATCAGGATGCTTCTACTTCTTGGATTAACAATTTTGGGATTCTAAAGAGTGGGATATGTGAACTCAAATTTCACACCATTGAAATCCTTTAAAAGGGGTTGTGTGAGTGCAACTTTTGTCAGAGATTAATTTGAGTTGGGAAGTTTTCCTGAATTCTTGATATTTACTTCTATTTCTGTGATTTTTTTTTTATATGCCATGCCATGCCCTGCCCTGCCCCGTCCCGACGATGCTTAATGCAAGTATCTATCTGAGTTTTGCATAAAGAGCGAATCCCTTTTGAATTAGTTATGAATTGATTTACTACACATACTGTTTCCACCCTCATTGGCCATATAAAATTAAAGTGCAAATAACATTTTTACTGCAGTTGATTTATTCAGGATATACTTGCACGCAAGGCTGGTTCTGCACACCATGTACCAGTGATCCAGGATTACGGTCAGAATTCTATCTCGCGGTCTTTTCTCACTTTTGTTTTTTTTTTTTTTGCTTATTTATTTTGGGTTTCTTGGTATTCTTACATACAGTTTTTAAGGAAAATAGGAATTGACTTTCTTATCGAGTAGCATGACAAATGTGAACCTTTCCCTGTGCACTTCACCATGTACTGTAAATGTTTACGACTTTACAAATGCTGTCTTACGTATGGCATTTCTGGTGCTACTAACAGATGAAGACATGCTTTTGTAATATTAACTGATATACATTTTGATATTATAATTGTGCAGGGGACTGAATAACATCTTAAGAATATACATCAAGAAAGTGAATTGTTCAGGATGGGAGCAAATCCCAGTCCCATCAAGGTTGATTTCATTTTCTAGAATATTACTTAATCCCAATTTTATTTTATGCGTGCCACATATGATGTATTACCATGATCTGAATTACTCTCAGAATCACACGTACGTTTTTATCAGGTCGATTCATGACTTGTTACATTTTTTTTAAATGACATGGATTTTAACCTTTCAGTGTGAGGGCTATAGTCGCTCTAAATCTTCCTAGCTATGGAAGTGGAAGAAATCCATGGGGCCATCTCAAGCCAGAATATTTAGAGAAGGTATCTATATTGTTTATACCACATACATTAACTCTCGATGACGTAATAGTAATCCAATTTTCTAACTTTTTCATTTGCCACTTTATGTTGAGACGAAGTGTTTAGCCCGTTCTGTACTTAACATAAATCAAGTTTTGGATTTTACCTCAAGTAACGTGGAAGATATGAAATTTTGACATGTAGCTGTACATCTTCTTATCTGAAAATTTATTTGTTTGAAATTTGACGATATTGTTTGGTGGTTAATTCATTACAATTGATTCTATAGATTATCTACAGAGAATTGTATGAGATTATAAGCTGACGACACTTTCTTCTTTTATTTCTAGAGAGGATTTGTAGAGGCCCATGCCGATGATGGTTTCTTAGAAATTTTTGGTCTGAAACAAGGGTGGCATGCTTCAATGGTTATGAGTGAGCTTATCTCTGCCAAACACATAGCCCAGGTATTCCTGTTACAAGAGGACGTGACTTGTACTTACTGTAAAGCTTAGTTAAACATGCAGTTTTCAATACATGAACAAGTATATAAAGAGGGCAAGTACTTCTTATCGTATTTGTTAAGGTCGTCGATGTCAATGTGGTCAATTTTGCTTGCCGAAGTTGGGTTGATGATATGGTGATCTTTGTTTTCAATAAACAGAGAATTTATTCTACTGCGATTTTCCAGGCTTTGGCAATTAGGTTTGAGCTGAGAGGAGGATCATGGAAGAAGGCATATATGCAGATGGATGGTGAACCGTGGAAACAACCAATGGACAAGGAGTTTTCGACCTTCGTAGAAATTAAACGGGTACCATTTCGATCACTTATGGTCAATGGACAGTAATTACAACAGCATTTTGTACCATCTTTACCAATTTGTGGCACAATCCTTTTGTTTTTCTTTGTATGTAATACCTTGTTTTAGGAATTTGTAGTGAACTCCAACTGTGGAACTAAATTATGAAATCTTGAAGAAAACATTGTAAGAAAAACAAGAATAGTATGTCTATATGTTATAAGTAACTATTTTAAACAATAATTTCGATCTTTACATTGCTTGCGTAATACGGAATCACTTTAAATTGAGATAAGAATGATTAACAAGATTCCTAAGCACCAAATAGTTAAAAGCCAAATGTAAAGTTTCCATCATGCTAGGATTATGTGTATAAGCATAGCATTGCCCCCCTTTCCCTTTCATTAAATATCATATTTGATTGTTCCATGTGGGATCTGCTAGCACTAGTAAATGCAAAATGATTTCCTACACTCGTTTAGATAACATGTTTCACGAAGAGAACTTGATTTAGCGGCTTTTTTTAAAAGATTTGAGCGCGGAAAGTAAAATTCAAGTTGGTTAGCTTGAATCTCCAACTTCTTCTTTGATTTTGATTGGTATTCTAAAAAGTTTCTCTAGTCGAACTTTTTCAATTGTATTATATTATGATTATCAACCATGTAGAAGTTACGAATCTAAGATAATCAAGCAATTTAAGAGATGAAGGCAAAACTTCTGTCTCAGGAATAACAAAAAAAAAAAAATATATATTAGGATGACCAGGAGAATTTATGTTTAGTGGGGAATTTATGATATATTCAGTTTTAGTCGATATTAACTTGCTTTAATATCCTGATAATATAATAATAATTATTATTATTGTTAGATACGTGTACTGATATAATATAATATATATTAAGTTTATGTGTTGTCGCAATTTTTTGGAGAAAAAAATCGATTCTTAAAGTTAAAGTTACATGAATATTTTAAATTATCTGTTCCATTAGTCTTCATTAGTAGTTGGATTCCTAAAAATTAAATTTTAATCACCCATAACACAAGATGATTAGAAGTTTCTTTACGTTGCCTAATCAAGGATAAAGGTATTTATTTATTTATTTAAAAATATATCGAAAAATCATATTCATTTCTTCATAAACTTCACGAGCATTATTTTTACTGAATCTAATTCATCGATCCAACTAGAGAAACCAAGATTGATTATAGGCCAAAAATTGAAAATTTTGAACCTATAATCTATTATATTTTAAGATTTTAGACATCATTGTAACATTGTACTTGAGTAGAGCATAGCTTTCGAATTCAAATCTTGATCGTCTTGTTTTCACTTGTTTATAAAATGTTCATATTTTAAACCTTAGAATATTATTTGTATGTCAAAAGGTATGTAAAAAACGATATTTAAAAAAATACAACGTCTCTTTAATAATTTCAATATTAGGGAAGGAAGTCGAAAAAGTTACAAAGAATCCCTGACCGATAAAGAAAATATAAGAATAATGCTATTCATCCTCAGACCTCATTGAGGTTGAGTCCCAATCTATGTGGCTCCCAATCTATGTGGTAATTATATGATATTAAATGATAAATTCATTTAAATAAAAAGTCACACGACTCATTTTTATAAACATGATAGTGCTTACAATGTTTGCTATCTATTTATAAATTAAATAATTTCTAATTTTTTCTCTATTGGAACCCACTTCAAATTATTTTGTAAATAATTCCTACTTTTTTCTCTATTGGAACCTACTTCAAATTATTAATTCACATATAGTTAAAGTTTCATTAACTATCAAGTCAATGGAAATTTACTGCAAAATTCAGTGTTAATACTTGATTCGTCTTAATTTTTTAAATTATCTTTTTGATTAGCCTTAAGGAAAATGATAATTGTACACCATGCTATACGGCCCCTTCATCCACCATAAATAAAAAATTGGTGGACCCCCTCTATATGAGGGGGCTGTACGCTACATGTAGCATCTCTCCTAGTCTAGATTAGTCGTTGGATTCCCAATGGTAATCATTTTAATCATTCTTATCACGTGAGAATTAGAAGGCTCTAATCAAGAACAAAGGGTATTAGTAAAATGAAAAACTAATACTTCGTATGTGTAAATCATTTTCATTACTTTGTAAGCTCGATCAGTACTGTTATCAAAATCATATTAGACTTACAAGTTCAACTTAAAAAAATCGTAAATTTGTTCGGTTACAAACGGTTCAACTTCAGAATTATCAATTCCTGATTAAAATTGGTTGATTTTCAGGCGAGCCGATGAATTTGCAACTTGAACCAATCGATTTTGAATTCAATTATTGGAAAAGTAGTCATCACGTTAAGGATGACTTCATTTGTCTTTATCTTTAAGAATCTTAAACAGTAGTTTGTATATATCAATTGTACTTTACTATTTTTAATCAATTCATTAGTGGGATTTGGTTTTGATTAGTGTGTCAAATCAATAGCAGTTACATAATTGATAAATAGATCATTAAGATAAAATAATGATTATATATTTTATTTTTCTCAAAGTGGACGTATCATTAGGGGATGGATGAAAATAAAATTGTCCTTGTCGTGTACGTTCGATTGGCTCTAGTTGATGCTGACGATGTAACGTGGTAGACACTGCAAGAAAAACTGCATACTAAAAAAGTTAAAATTTTATTTAGGGAAAATTATAGTAGCCGTGCCAAATCTTTCATTAAGTAGCAGATTTTGTCCAAATCTTTCATTTGTGCCGATCACGGTACCAAATCTTTCAAAAATTTGCATCTAGGGTCTCTAAGTGGATGATTTATGTTAATATGACCATTACCAAATAATTGATATTGATAATAATTTTGACTAATTTTAAAAGATTAAAATAGTAACTTTACATTTTTTTATAATAAAATAACTAAAATCAAATAATTAACTAAAAATCAATTATTTTCGTTCTTATTCCCTCCCCCGCCCCGACAACAGTCACAGTCACCACAATTCAAGTGGTGTAAAGGGCGGCCTCAAATCCCCAACCCGAATTTTTAGTACATAATTTCTGGGTTCTGTTTATTAGGTTTGAAAATCTAAGGGGTCATTCTCTTCGTATTTCAGTTTTGTATTTTGAGTTTTGAAATCGTTTTGAGTTTTGTATTTTGAGTGTTCATTTTGAAATTGTTGAAAATGTATTCTTTTTGACATTTTGAAAAATTGTTTTGAAAATACCCAATATGCGTTTTGAAAATTTTAGCTTGATTATAACTGAAAACACCCAAAACGACAAATTTGTTATTTTAAATTTTCTTTGTAAATTTTTAACTTGTTTTCAAAAACGCATTTTCGAAAATAGAAAAGAGAACGCGTTTTCACTATTTTGGAAAATCGAAAACAGAAAACGGTTTGAAAATGGTAAAGAGAACAGACCCTAATTGCCTATAACTTGTGTTGCATGAAATTGTTAATTAAGTGTTTTTTATTGGTATAATTTTCCACCCGGTAAAATTCTGAAATTTTGGATCTTTTTGTTCACGTTTGGCTTTATTTTGCATGGAAATTGTCAATCAAAGTGAATTTTTTTTACAAATTGTTATGAAATTTGTTACCATTGCAAAAAAAAAAAAATTTGCTCGAAAACTGTTTTTTTCATCAAAATTTAATGTTCGTTTGGTTTCTTTTTACATAGAAATTGTCCATTAAAGTGAAAATTTTTTACAATTGATTATGAAATTTATTTCCATTGCCAAAAAAAAAAAATAATGATAAAATCGGCCGGAAGCTAGAATTCTATTTTCCCACCAAAAAATTGGAAAAGGGAATTCCTTATAAAGCTAGAAAAGAGGTGGGTGGGAAAAAATTTTCCATGCCAAATTTTGTCTATTAAACAAGAGTTAAGGGTGGATATGAAATTTTTTTTTTTCCATTTTCCATGGAAAATGTTGGCTATCAAACATAGCCAAAGAGTAATAGTTAAACATTTTTTAAAAATATTTGTTGTACATCATCATTTATATAATCTTTTACAAATTGATGATATGTCAAAAAAAAAAAAGTGGATTTTTTTTTGTTAATTAGGTTTTGATCAAATCAAATCTCGCTATATCATCTGTTGATAAATAAATCTTCTAGTTTTGATGTGCATATAGCATAACCGAACATTTTTATACCCTCCAACCTCAAACACTAGACCAAATTAATCGTTTCAATAAAATTCAAACGGTTATCGATCTTAGAAATGAAAACCTGATCATTCTAGCTGATTTCATTTTTAGTTATGGAACTAAAAATTAATTCAAGATTATTTTGGCTATATGCCTACAAATAGTTTGACTGTCTTGAAAGAAGTTGGATCTCGCCATCTCGCATACAGTAAAATTTCTATAAGATAATAATTTTGGGATTAGGAAAAAATTATTATTTTAGATGGATTATTAATTTTTCGATAAATAAATAATTTATTAATTTATTGATAAACGAATATTTATTAATTTATAGAGTATTAATTATTGCTTGATATTGTCATTGTACACATCCACGGCCAAAACCTTGTATAGCGTCTCCTCCATAATCTTTAAGCAGAGGTGCGAGCCAATGAATCCTCCGGCGCCAATCATACGTATAGGCCGGAGCCAGTGAAGGTCTTATTTCTCTTTAGAATAAAGTAAAAAAACTCATTTGCTCATTATAAATTTTTTAGGAATAAAAAATTAAAAAATAATGCAGTTACACATTTGACCTTCATTTTAAAGCATGTTAACAATATTTTTGGGCGAAAACTATGATTAAGGATAAATTTTCTGATCAATAAAATGTTAAAAATAAAAATACAAGAAAAGTTAGGGATTAAGATTAATGTTCTTCAATATAATTAAAATATGGTTTATTTATTAAAAAATGTTTTGTGAATATAATATCCTTTTTTTCTAAATTATAATTGTATAAATTTTGAGTCTATGTATAATATTATTTTATGAAATAAGTGTGATTGAAAATAAGTTTTTAAAAAATGTATTTGAAAATAATGGAGTCAAATATGACCTTAAAAGTGTAGTTACGCGAATTCCTACTCATTTATTATATTTTTGGGTTGAGTTGTCATAAGAATTACAATTTTTTTATTTATTATTATTTTTTTTTAATTTCACCTTTCACCTCTAAAAGGCGCCCCAAAGTCAAATCAACAAGCTAACGAGACTACACTCTTTAAGAATTACAATTTTTTTATTTATTATTATTTTTTTTTAATTTCACCTTTCACCTCTAATAGGAGACCCAAAGTCAAATCAACAAGCTAACGAGACTTCACTCTTATCACTTGATAGCTTCAAAAATTACAAAACCAATTAATACGCTTCAACTCTTAATTTTGAAATATATTATGATAAATTGTTGTGCGTGTGCTTAACTATATATATGGTTTTTGCAATTATTTTGTCCTCAATTAATTCGTATTTAATTTAAAATTTTTGCAATTCTTTAATTCGCAAAAAGATATATAAAGGAGAAATCCTTTTATTTTCATTAATGGCACATGATTTTTGCCCTGCGTATTCAGGGTGATTTCTCCCCCATCGGCCAAAAACTCTCGATTAAGACGACGACGACGATGGAGTGGTGGTGGTAGCGAGGTGGGAGCGGAGTGAAAAAGATTATTAGATTTTTTAAGTTAAATTTATAGTGTTAAATTAGTTTAACGTAATGATTGTGATCATTTTTCAAAAAGACTTATTAAAAATATTGATCCATTCAAGGAAGGTTTTGGAGAAAGAGCATTTGGTTCTTGGAGAGAGGCAGAGAGTCTAGAGAGGGAGAGATGAGGAGGGAGGATGGATGGTAAGGTAGGTTGCAGGTATTTTGAGATTTTATAGGATGTTATCCCTTGTTTCAATTTCATTATTTGAATAAAAATTGATTTTGAAACAATGTTTTTTTGAATAATGTGTGGTTAAAAAGTAAGGAGAATTCCTTTATTTATGTGTAACATTATTTTATTGAAATAATGTGCGGTTGATAAGGGGAAAGAGAAAAATGAATTAGAATTTAATAGAGTCAAATATGAGCTAATAAATTAATTTTAACCGTTAGATTAATTTAAATAAAAGTTATTATAGGCGAGAACGCCCCGTCCCGTGGCGACTCATATTTGCAAAAAAGGGAAAATCAATTTCATTTTGTTTTAAATTGGTCACTCAACTTGTTTGAGCTCCATCCTTTTGAGAAAAAATAGATTTTGAAATAGTGGCTTTTGCTGAATGTGTTATTTTTTTTTGAAAAACATGGTTTAATTTTATAAGAGAACGTATGATTAAAAATATTTTTTTTAAAAAAAATGAGTTTTAGACAAAATGGAGCTCAAATAGGCCAATTTTGTTTCGAGTTTGACTACCACATCAAACTTTCCATTTGCCTGTCAATATAGAATTACCAAATTGCATAAATATTTAAGTTCAACTAACTTGAAACAAAAAGAACTTCGGTGACTTGGATAAAGTCCCAATTCTGTTAACCACAACTCAAAAAGAGAATGACTTAACTGATCTCAAAATACTTTATCACAATGTCTTTTACAAGCAAAAGAATCAGAAAAGCACCCAAAACTCAGCCTAATAATAAGCTCAACTGTTCACTTCTATCTTCGATAAAACCTGGGACAAACAAACATATTTTATTGTTTGTAGCAGCAAAACTTGCCAAAACAAGAACAAACAAGTCCTGTAACCACGAAGTGAACTGAGCAATGCAATAGGCATTTACCACGTTGCCACTCCAATTTCCATACCATCTCAAGCAAATATCACAAGCGACTAGCATATTCAAATTTCATATGTAATTGCCAGTCTCCTCAGTCGAAAAATAAAGTGGTCCGTCCATTCCCCACCTCAAACAATAGAGACCCCCTCTCCAAACATCAAAAACCACAAAAGAATGACTATCTCCATTCCCGACAATTGCCACACCTCCAGCCGTCCTCCTGAGGCAACTGCTGGTCCCATGGAGAACAATGGCTATGAATGCAAAAACCACATATCTGACAAGAAAGGTCCGGGAAAGGATCAGTGCGGGAACAAATCTTACAAGGAATATGGAGATCGGTGTCAATAGATATCATAGGTTCTTCATTATCATAAGATATCTTGAGAGCTTCATTTTGTGGGAATGCGGATGGATTATCCCAATTTTCTATTGGGATTTCTGATAATTCAGCACCATTTGAACCACCAGCAGCTTCAGAGTCGAGCAACTCATTAAAAGAGAAACATGTCTGAGGTTCAAACTCCGTATCATCAAAACCAATACAGTCATAATCCAATGTCATAGCTTCATCAAATCCCCCATTAGAAACGTCCCATTCAACTAGAGGGGAAAATGAATCTTCCACAGAGCTCGCGGCATTTGCTTTGAAAGAAGTAGATGCTTGAACCTGAAACGAATTGGTTGCCGAAGAAGAATTTACATGGTTTACCCGCGCTATATGTCTCCTAACAGGCAACTTTTCAGTTGAGTTGAAGACATTTGGTTCTAGAGGAGAAGTTAAGCTATCAGTTGGCAAAGAAAAATTTGCACCATTTTCCTGCTTGATATGCCTTCTGACTGGCAGTTTGTGAGACCCAGGCCCAAATACAGTATCATTAATCCATGGATGATCCACTTTCGATTTTGTCCTCAGTAAGTTGCTCGACTCCAGAATGACAAAAGAGGAGAAAATCATCTGCCGGCACATGCAGAGCTTCCTCTTTACCTTGTGCAGAAATCATACTGGAATCAGAGTCCATTCCCGATATTTCCTGATTTGGAACCTTCTTCATCATCTTCTTCTCCAATGCCGCCTTCTTTTCTGGAGGCAAGCACGGGCATATGGCTGATCTGAGCCTACGGCACTTGCAGCATTTGAATCCGACAACCTCGAAAATCTTGGACTCATTCAATTCAACAAAATCAGCATGAAACCAATCTATAAATGGCCACAACGTTAGTTAATTACTTACTAGCATGGCCACAACCTCAGTTAATTACTTGCTTCCATGGCCTCGACAACAAAAATTAAAAACTAAAGAACATAAATCACATAGAAATATGCTAAAGTAATCTTACATTGGCATGTTTCACAGCGGATGTACATTAAATCAGAATTATATGGCTGACTACAAAGACGGCAATCAGGTCTTGTCAAGTCCATATGTGGATTTCCTTTCAGAAGAATGTTCTTCAATCTGAAATAAATTCCATTGTCTTCACAGTTCTTCTTAGTTCTTCCTCCATATCAAGCCCCAGGATAATTTTTTTCCTTTATTTACTGCTACAGATGAAGATGAAGATGTTAATTGCAATACTGTTGTATCCAATATATAAATGTAAGAAATCACTTCTGGTTTAGGGCTAAACCATCTAAATGTCTTCATGTCAGCCATGCTCACTTTTTGCT
>CAIGRK010190958.1:0-16865 GCA_903798315.1 Fraxinus greggii | reverse complement strand
TGTGTGTGAACATCTAAGTAGACAATCATGAATTTACAAGTTGCTTCAATTCCCAACCCTCTGTGGTCAAATATCCTTTCAACTCTCGTATGATTCACACACCACCAAACTTATTATTTTTATACTTTTCTCGGTGTGCAATTTAAGGTTGAATTTTTCATTACTATCCTCACTCTCTCTAGTTCAGGTGGACTCTACTAATTATAAGTCGGCAAATCAATAAATAAGGATTCTCCAATTTTTTGATTACTTTGACCTCTAGGACTAGACTAGGTTAATAATCCCTCATCAAAAGTCAAGTATTCTCAAATAAGTGTTTGTGGCTTAACAGGGTATTTGGTGCATCTTTTGTTTTATACACCTGTTTTTTCAAATATTTCAACTTTTTTTTGCACTCTCTCTCCCTTAACTTTTCGATATGACCCATATAATGAGCTTTTGATAGATGACTCTCAAATCAAATAATTTTAGGGCACTAGATTGTAAATATCCTAGCAGACTTAATAACTCGAGTCATAAAGGTTACGAAGAGATGTCTTTTATATATTTTTTACCTTGATTAGTGCAATACCTCTCATTAAACACTTATCCAATCAAACCGACCTTTAAGTTAAGACTTTTTCCCAATTTGATCATATTAATTTATGATAATCCACACATAAGTTTTTACACATAGAATCCAGTTTACATCTGTATCTTCCTACAACCATAAAATACCCTAAACTATACTAACTTTAGTCTAAGGATCATTAATATATGATAGTTCTGGGTATAGTATCTATGTTCAATCTATCAACCTATCCAGCATATAAACCAACTTATTGAATCATGATGTAAAACACAATTCTAGTGCACATATAATATCAAGTATTGTAGGGTTAAACATCAATCAATCTAGGATGCAACCTATATACCATTCATAAATCAACATCAAATCTCAAATTTAATTATCACTGCTAGCTAGGTTATATATATATAAAGAAATAATGAAAAGCAAACGCAAACATTAAAAAACACATGAAAAATAAAAACTCAAAGTTTTTCTCACCCCCAAACTTAAAACTGACTTGTCCTCAATGTCATAAAGTATAAGCAATAATATAAGGGGATGGAGAAGAAAATAAAGAAGATACTTCCTAAATTTTTCTATTGAATGTGAGAGGAGCTATTTGTCAAGTTATCACAACTTGTACTTTGCTAAGCTCCTTTCAATGTCAATATATATGGCACCTATCAAGAGGGGAAGAAAACAATCAAAAGAATTATAAAAAAAAACTTCTTTTGACCCAATTAATATTTTCCTTTAACTAAGCTGTGTCAATGATAAAGATGACCCTCAAACTGAATTGAAACATGGCTATAACTAATGGAACCTATAAATTAAGAATAACACTACATGCAGTGCAATATGGAGAGTAAAATAAAGAAAAAAGGGTTAGGAAATCGGGTTGTCTCCCAATAAGTACTTCATTTATAGAATTTAGCTAGACTTTATGGAGGGACTGATCATGGTGGTTCACGCTAGAGTTTGTAGCCTTACACTCTTTGCAATTTTCATCTTTTCATCCTCTTTTTGCCCTCCAAACCTTGAACTCTCCATTCTCCTTTTGAGTAAGGCTATCTAGACGTTTAGGTTTTGTTTCATTTGACCCTTGTTAAACTTCTTCAGCAAAAAATTTGGCTTCATCCAGGACTAATAGTTGCTTGAGTTGATTATGTAATTTAAAATCTTACGTGCGTCCTCCATCCTCACAATCAACTCACCCTTCTCCATGTGAATCAAAGTTCATCTTCGAGGTCCATAATAAAAAAGTCTGCAGGGAATATTAGCTTCCCAACCTTGATGAGCACATCCTCAACATTTCCTCCGTAGATATGTAATGCTCATGTCTACCAGCTGCAGTGTCACATTCGATTATTTGATTTTCCCATTTCCTGAAAGTAAACAAAGGTATTAAGTTTACACTTGCACCTATATCACATAAAGCATTAAACTAAAATCATTTACCTAGTGAAATAAGTAAAGTGAAACTCACTGGGTCCTTGAGTTTTGGCGACAATTTAGTTTGCAGCCTTACACTGCTCTCCTCGATCATTGTCACTTCTTCGTAGTCTGGAAGTTTTAGTTTTTTAGATATCATGTCCTTCAGGAACTTTGCATACATCGGGATCTGTTGGATTGCATCGATTAATATTGATGTGGAGCTTTTTCAGCATATCCAGGAAATTTTCAAATTGATCATCGAGCTTTCTATTTTGCAGTCTTTGTGAAAAAGGTAGTGGTGGCACAAATTCTTTAGTAGGAGCAGTTTTCTTAACCTTTGGATCCTCTAATGCTCTTTTTGTCTCTACTTATTTGTTTTGCTCAGATTTTTCCAATTGATCCTCAACCGTGGTATGCACATTTTCTTTTGTACTGATTTCTTTATATTAATCTCTGGTAGTTAAACTCTATTGCGGGTAGTTATTGCCTCAATCTGTTCTTCCTCTACAACTTTCACTGTCATTACCTGCTGTTTGGGATTTGTCTCAGTGTCAATGGGTAATGTTCATGGTAGTCTCTCTGAAAGTGCTTTCGCTATTTGTCCCATCTTATTTTTCAATTTTTTTATGACAGCTCCTTAAACTTGCAAGCTCTTATCCGTTCTTTGCAAGGATGTTGAGTTGATATTCCTGTCAACTTAGTCATAAGATCTTCTAATGAAGACTTCTTCTCATTTTGCTGAAAACCTGGCGGTGCAGTTTACTGTGGTGCGGTCTGAGCATCCTGGTTATTACTCTACTGAAAACTTGGGTGATTTATCCAGCATGGGTAATAGTTGTTAGAATTTGGATTGTGTTATTGCCTTTGAAAATTCTGAGTGTAGTTCACATCCTCAACTGTCTGAATAAAAGGAAACCCTAAATTAAAATCAGCACTCTCGTGATTCCTTCCATAATATTTGCATTTCGGTCCCAATGTCTGGGCTACGTTCATCTGATCTATCTTCTGTGCTAATGATGTCAACTGTACTGAAATTGCTGTCAAAGAATCAANAAAACTTGGGTGATTTATCCAGCATGGGTAATAGTTGTTAGAATTTGGATTGTGTTATTGCCTTTGAAAATTCTGAGTGTAGTTCACATCCTCTACTATTTGAACAAAAGGAGACCCTACATTACATTCAACACTCACGTAGTTCCCTCCATTAAGAGCTCATCGCATAACCAACAGTTCTCCCACTGCATACTCCAATTTCTCACCATCACTAGCATCCTCCAATTTCGACATGTTATCATAATCAACCTCACTATCACTCACCACTTCTCCATTCTCGTAAGATCATCGTCCTTTTGTTTGGATATTGAGAAACAACATGTCTTGATCCCAAGCACATAAAGTATTTGATATCCCGATTCCTAGGGGGCTGGGATTCCTCCTTGAGTGTAGCTTTGTTAGAAACTTCCTCTCTTATCTTCGATAGCTCAGTTCTACTTTGTGAAACAACCAAATCACCTTTATTGTTATCCATTTCAGTTTCCAAAAAGATTTAGGACCCCAAGAACTAGATGGGTATCTAACTACTCCATTCCTCTTCCACTATCTCTCCACATTCATAGCTACAAGTAGCATGTCCTCCAACTCCACATAATATTGTAGTTCTACCACATTAGCTATCTCTCTATTCAAACCATTCAAAAATCGGGCCAGAGTGGCATTCCGATCCTCCTCATCATTCGTTCTAATCATGACAATCTTCATCTCCTTGTGATAATCCTCAATTCCTAGATTCTTGATAAAGACTTTGTAATTTTTGATAAAGATCCCTATAGTAATGATTATGAACGAACCTCTTCCTCATGATAGCCTTCAATTCTCTCCATGTTTCAATAGGCCTCTCATGATTCCTCATCCTAGATGTTGATATTTGATCATACCAAATGATAGCGTAATCGGTAAACTCAATGCCAATAAGTTTTACATTTTTCTCTTCCGAGTAGTTATGGCAATCAAATATAAACTCTATCTTCTTCTCTCGCTCCAAATATGCTTCTGGATCGCTTCTTCCTTTAAATGAAGGAATTTCCATTTTAATATTGTCCATACTTCTATCAACTCCATCTCCAACATAATCTATAGTCCTCCTATCATGCATATCTCCTCTATTCCTTATCCTTCCTATTTCAGCCTCCACTAATGCATCTTCATCAATTCATCTACCCGTTTCATTTTCTTCACCAATGTCCATTCTAGAATCCCACCTATCTTGCCTCATTGTGTCAGGAATTTCTCTAACTTATTCCATATGCAAATAGAAAGCAATGTATCTTGCATCTCCATCCATGCCTCTTGCCTATCCATTCTATCTCCCATATCACTAAACAACCTTTCAAATCGCCGTATCATCTCCTCCGTCGTGATAACTTGACTATTCTTCCCATTTGAAGTAGAATCGTCTCTGTCAAACATCATAAATTTAGAATAATATTTGCCTCACATGTGTACGCTCATGTATTATTCAATTTGACTTTTTTCCTCTATTAGTTTCATCACTTTGCCTTTTTTCCACTCAATACTTCCTTGCAAAAAAATAATTCGATCTTAATAAAAAAATTCAACCCTTGTTGAGTTCAAACAAAGAATTAAGTAAGAAAAATGATCTAGAATGATTCAGGAAAATGATCTAGAATGATTCAAGAAAGTAAGAATTTGAACTTTGAATGGAAAGTCAATGATAAATTCAAGAAAGTGTTTCTTGAATTCGGATTGGACACTTTTTTTAACTAAATACGTGAGAATTCAACAAAGAGCCCAAAAAATCGAAAAGGAATTGATTTTGGCACTAATTTAGCACACAAACAATTTTTGAATTTTTTTATATTTAATTGGATTGAATAACTCAAAAAATAAAGAACACGAAAAATGAAAATGATGACTCAAACAAAAACAAACAAAGAAATAAATGATATAACTTTGCTTTTTGGAGCCAAGTTCTGATACAAAGTGACGTGAACCCACATAGCAATTGTAGTTATGAAACCTATGACAAATTAAATCAAGCCCAAGAAAGCCAAGAATTAACATGTGAAAGAAAGTTCGACCCGATACATTATTGAACCAAAGAATCAAGATAATTACAACAATATCTTGACCCCGTTATCACAAAATTTTGAATCTTACTTGAATTGTTGAACGCCACAAGAATTTAATTCTTGCTAAGTTCGAAATTAATTTGATGAAGAACGAGAAAAAAACAATATGTCTTACAATAATATCAATCAAATTGTGTGTTTTCTACAATGAAAAGAATAATTATATTAGAATTCCTAAAACCTAATTAAAAATTGAATTAAGAGCTTATTCGGTAAAGATTAAAAGTCAATTAAAATTGAAAATATAGCCGTCATTGGTCTCATTCGTCTAATAAAAGTCAACAATAACGGCTAGTTTTTCAATTTTAATCCGATTTTAATCTCTACTGAACACGCCATAAGTCTTAAAAGATATCAAGAAGATAACATACAAGAGTTTTAACAAAAATAGAAGTCTAGAGGAAATTTGAAAATCGCGTCCCCGTTTTGAACTATGTGGCCACATAGGTTTATTGCATGCGGTCGCATAAGCCTGTACTCTGCCCTCACTTTGGTCGCGGTATGGGTGCATACAGCCACCTGCATAGGTTTGCTATGTTGTCGTATAGCTTTGCCTTTCAGCTCCCACGTCTGTTGCTTGCACCAAGTTGATTCATCTTGTTTGTTCTTCCAAACCCACATGAAACTTGTTCTTTTGCTTGTTTTGATCGATATTTCGTCTACTGTAATTTGAACAAACAATCTCATACCTTCCGTGACCTTCTTTGCCTGTAACATCGTCATTGTTCATTTATCCATGATCAACGGATCCTTATCCTAGCTACCTCTCCTACCATGATTCTCATTACTACCCCACCCCCAAATCCAAAATATCTACCGTCGCCACAGACCGTCAAGTCACAACAAATCATTGACATCACCGTAAACCGTCGATAACACCACTCCTTCTACCCTCAACACTACAAAGTGCAGCCACAACATTCCATTTCCTGATCGAAACCTTACCCACAAACCCAATAATTTCATCTGTCAGTTTCCTCCCTTCCACCAACAAATCCCTTTCTGAGCTTCCCACAAAAAGTCAAAAGCACAAGCAATGGTGATCCACGTCACTAGAGTTGCTCGCATAGCCACGACCAAGGCAGACATCAACGACAGAACCCGAAACGCACCTCCAGAATCACCAATACACATAAAATTGTCCATCCCGAAACAACAGTTGACCTAACCATGGTCAATTCATACCAAGAAAGTACATATTTTAAAAAATTCCAAGAAAGGGATAGTAAATTGTGTAAGTAGCTGCAAATAGACCGGGCTAACATTGAGATTTTTGGAGGCTTGTGTGACATTTTAAAGTAGAGCCCTTCATGTAGTTAAAAAATATATTGAGAAAAAAAAATGTTCCAATAATATTATTTCATTATAAAAATATGACATTTGAATAAATGCTTATTTTTTTTATGTGTTGTGAATAAAAAAAGTACAACTAAAGCTCAAAAGAACCTTCCAAACTTAATCAAAATTCATATGTGATCAATAAAGAATCATCCAAGCCACTAACCTCTTCATGTAAGGGTGAGAGAAAGGGAAATGGCGAAAAGGATCTCAGGTTAGCTTTTCACTCTTCATTTTATTTATTTAGATTTTGGATTGCTTATTGTCTTGTTAGGTTGGTAATTGATTAATGAAGTTAATTAGACATTTGGGATTGTTCGGTAAAATAGATAGTTCAATTTTAATTTTTTCGAAAGCAAGATAATTTAAAATTAGAAAAAATAAATAGTTTTTTCAATAATATGTTAAATTAAAAAAATATTAATGTAATATAATTTTTTTTACTCCTTTTTCAAAATTATTGTGCAATTTAACTTAACAATATTAAAACTTTAAAATTTTAAAAATAATAACACATTTTGAATATATAATTATACATATATACACCTATAACAAAAAGTTTTTTTGATACCCGTACAATGTTGAGATCATATGCGGTCGCTCAACTCGTACATTCTCAAGGCCGCCTCTGCGAATAGACAAACCCATGTTCTTCTTTTCCTCATAAGCTCAATGAGTAACAGAGGAATATGATTCTTTGTTTGCGAATTTGTCTGCAATGGTTTGTGCTTGAATTTGATGGGTTCTGTATCCCTCTTTGGTAGCGGTGGTATTGGGGTGGAAGAAGTGGTGTAGTCGGCTATTTATGGTGAAAGTGACAATTTGTTGTGACGGTGATTGGCAATGGCAGTGGTGGATGATTTTGGATTTGGGAGGTAGTGTGGGGGTAGTAGGGTAGGTTTGGGAAGAAGATATTTTTTTTTTCTTTTATTTCGTTTTTGTAATTACTTTAATTATTTAATATTAAAAATACAAAGTTATTAATTTGAAATACATTTTCTTAGTCAATTAACGGTCAATCCATCAATTTGTCCTTGTGTTGCGATAAAATGAAATGTTTGAATTTGTGGGTGGCACAAACTTAATGTTTTAATAAAGCCTGCGACAAAATGAAATATATGGGATCGTGACTGCAATTCTCCCTTCTTTTAAATACGTTCATTGCCTCATTAAAAGATTTGTCGGAGAACTAGTGAGGCAAAACTCGATTAAGGAAAAAAAAAAATTACAACGCATGTTAACTCCCTAAGAAATCACTTTAAAACTTTAAATCAGCATTCCAAAAATGCTTATAAATATCACTTTTACATAATATAGAGCATCTTAAATTTACGAAGAAAACTTTTTTATACATATCTTTATTATGCAAAATTGAACCAAACCCAAACAAGTTTAAATTTCGGACACTTGCCCATTCCTATCGTGGGCTAATGCACAAGTACACGAAGGAAAGTAAACACAATTGCAATAGAATAATGCAACCTTTATAGATTTCATAGAAGATCTAGACATGGTTTTGTTCGATGTGGTATTTCCCAACCCCAATCAAACCGATTTTAATTCAAAACTTATTCTCACTCCTAAATGTAGTCTGTCGTATATAAGAAGGCACTCTACGTTTGCAAAATGAATGCATATATCTATATGATGTGATCTCCAATTCTCTTGTTTCGTGCACATAAGATACTAATACACCAAATGAAATTGAAATTTGAGAAATTAATTCCAGCTATATTTTCTCTGTTATCTCCATATAGTAACCTGTTTCACATGCAAAATACAACCAAAAACTAAAGATTGTTCTCAATAAATTTAGAGTTAGCTATGTGATTAAAGAATTACGACTCCATTCAATTCATTCTTTGCTAGATCTATTAAAAGATCTACAACAACTAAATTCTCGACGAAGACAACGACAAGAACTGAAGTATTAGTCTACACGACTCTTAAGAACAAGAACATCTTTAAGTTCACATAAATAATGTATCAACCTCCTAAGTCACCCTTCTCTTATTTATCCTCCGACGGTGCCACTTAATTGTTGACGTATTCAAAAATCTCACACGCAAAGTAAGAAGATAAAAGAGCAGTCTCTAACTTAATATTTAACTATGTAAAAAAAAAATTAGGAAATACACAAATTTATATCAAGAAGATGAGATAACATGAACTCAATTGACGATGGTTATTCTTATCTTAATATGGGAAGAAAAATTATCTAATCGCTCAAACAAGCTCTTAATTTACAGAAAACTATCTACATGTGTGACATGTTATGGAAAACATGAATACTTGCATGCAAGTTGAATGAAAAAAACAGCAGAAAACTGTTGTAATACATAAATGCTTCTAAACAACTATTTCCTTATAATAATTGAAATAGTTCAACAGCAGAAAACAGTTTCTGTTCCAACTCCTCTAGCGTCTTACTGGAATTAGCGTTTTGGGATCGGTGCGCATTTATGACTGTAACGAGCTTACTTTTCATTTCCTCGACTTCTTTCTTGCTTCTTGCTAGGGATTGTTCAATTTCTCTCCTGTGTCGTAACAACTCAGTGTACATGGTTGCAGATTCTTTTACCTAAAAATGATATTACCATAAATGTCAGGTGTCTGCCATAAGATATGGATAACAGAAGAATTAGCGCGCAAGATTTGCAAATTGTGTTCTATCGGAAAATGTACGAGGAACGGGATTAGATTTTTGGAAGCTTGGTTCCAACAACGGTTATAAAAGAGAGATTATCGAATGATGTTCAATAATCGGATACTGCGCTATAGTAACTTGGCAGGTCAGGTAACAAGGACACAACTCCCAACAATATTTAATGAGAAAGAAAAAGAATTTAAAATATTGATGGAAACTTTACCCTGAGAATAGCATCAATGACATTGTTTTCAGCTTTCTTACGCCTGACTGATTCTTCGTGTATATCCCGACACAAACTTTCTACTATTGCCACAAATTGCCAAAGCCTATGATAAATGTCATCACTCATCGTTCCTTCCTGCTCAAGTTCAACAATTAGTCAGGAAGAATTCAACAATGATTTTTTTTACGAGTACAGCCAAAAAACAAAGTACTAAATGTATTTTGGATATGTTATGGTAAATCTACATACTTTTCTTAAAAGTAACTTTCAAGTTACTTGTAAGCATAGCAAAGCATGCTCCAAATCTTTTCACTAAAAAGCACAATCAACTCACTTCATTAACATTATTGTATGCCTTGAGGAACATTTTGCATCTCAAGAAAAAGAAACGCATATAAGTACATGAACTCGTTCTCCAAAATCTTGTGTTGCAAATAATACCTATAGAAGAATAACACTTCTCTTTGGAATGATTATGTACTTACTAAAGAACTGAGGGCAATGGACAAATGATGACAACCTCCCCTCTCATTATCCTCGGGCATAGGTGACTCCAACCTTTCGTTCCCCTCAGTACATTCAAGAGAGCCTGAGGCTGTGTCCTGGATTATTTCTCTAGACGGGCACGTTGAAAACAGTGAGCTTACTGAAGGACTTCTCCTTGATGGGCTATCCCGATAAGTGCTCCCTTCTGGATTCAACCTGTTTTGTGGCGTTGCACTACCAGAGTCATCTGGTAGTGATAAGAATCTCATCCTGAGATCATCAGACCCGAATGTATAACAGTTTGGAACTGGATCTGGTATGTTTAGTCCATCATTTTCCCCTTCTGTAACTGATGGTGAACTCAAGGAAGCCTCCGTGGTTTCAGCATTTTTACTTGCTTGAGGTGATTTACAGTCTCTCTCTATATAAATTCCATCCGCCTCACTTTCCCTACATTGGATTATCTGACAGCATTAGTATCAAGATAATATCATGACATTGAGTGTTGCGAGCAACAAGAAGTTTGGGTTTTAGGAAAAAAATTCAGAAAACACAAATATTTACTTGCTTTAACAGTTGGCCAACGTCACAGAGGTGGAGAAGAAAATCCCACAATTAACCAAAAGGGATAATAGAAAAGTGTCATAAGAATTCAATCCCCAAACCCTGAAAACCCCAAAGTTTATACTATGAAATGCAAAGGAATACTCCGAAGTCCTGCCAAAAGATGGCTCTCTCTGACTCTCACTCAAATTGGGAAGGAGAAAATACAAAGTGGGGAGTTGGTTGTACAGGAACGTAAAAGGAGAGCTAATTGATCCCCTATTAGACGTGGGACAAAAAACCAATCCTACATTGGATAGATGAAATTCCATATGTAAACCAATCTGCTACAAGTATTATAGGATACAAAACCTTGTTGAACTATCCAAATCAGTGCTCCCTTCTGAATTCAATCTCCTCAACTCGAGGTCGGCAGACCTGACTCTACGATAGTTAGGAAATGAACCTGATAGGCTTAGTCGATCATTTTCTCCTTCTGTAACTGATAGTGATCGCAAGGAAGATTCTATAGTTTCAGCATTTGGACTTGCTTCAGGTGATGCAGAGTTTATATCTATATAAATTCCATGTATATCACTTTCCCTACATTGAATTAGGTTACAGCATCAGTGATCAAAATATTACTTATCAAGCAAGAGTTATCAATTAAAAAAGTTAGAAATCACAGCAACATCATAAAACCAATCTGCTATAAGTATTATGATACACAACCATGTGTTTTGGTCCATACTTCATACTAGAATTCATGGGACAGCTAAGTGAACAGAAACGCTAAAATCACACCTAAAAACACAACAGTAAAATCATGCCTTGTATGTATAAGGTTCCCTTTCCATATAAATGAAATGCGACAGAAACTGGGTGCTTTTAGACGCACATAGGTTGCTTTCCTAGACTTGGGTATAATCATTTCTCTGCAACATGAAAACAATTGCGGGGAATAAGATTAAGTCATAAAAGAACGAAATAATCTTAGACGGTTCAAAGAGATAAACATGTCACACAAAGATAAAATATAAGGCATTGTCTCGCCCATTATGGATACATAAACTACCACTTGTTCCAACGTCAACTGTTGAAAGAAGCAGCTATAAACTACTATAGAAGAAGTAAGAAGAAAACGACCTTGTACTGTTTCTGAAGAAGAAAATCTTCTTAAGTGTAGTCTCCTTGCCCCTAGACAGAGAAAAAAGAAAGACAAGATCAGAGTACTTTAAATTGACCTCTTGAAGAATGAATTTTTAATCTCCGCTTCAATATATTTAGTCAATGAGAATACATAACGCACTGGACACCCATACACAATCTGGAACCAACTCATTCAAGTGTGACATTTCTCCAACATTAGTCATTGGACGCCTACTGCTGCTCACCCAATCTTCTTTTTTACAGGTAGATCAAGATGGATAGAGGACTCTGGATCCGTATTGCCACCCCTTGGTAGCATTTATCATTTTAAAATTATCTAGTAACATGATAATGAGGACTGGTAAAAGTTTTTGCAGCATTATACCTAGAATAAGATTTACAAGATCCCGTTCCCATGACAAGCCAGTTAATACGACGCTGAGATAGGAGTTGCACAATGCCCTTCTCAATAGAGTCCACCTCTTTGGGCAGTGTCTCTGCCTGATTCTACGATAAGAAATGAACCATGTTACAAGAAATAAGCTTTAGCACATGTATTGCATGGTTGTTCCAAAATAAACCTTCATAAAAGGAACGAAAACGACACACTTAATACAGTGGTTTGCATCTGTTAGGTACATTAAGTTTCAAAAGTATAATAGATGGTCATCATGCTTAAACATCCCAAGGTCTAGAAGAAAAAATTTCCAAAATTATGTTATAAAGTGTTATGAACTGTGTGCGTTAATGTATACGGTAGGTGTATAAGTCTAGAATTATTTTCTTGTTAGATATGATTATTTCCTTTTGAGAAATATTCTCTACTATATATATGTAACCCGTTGATGAAGGAACGTGAGATTGAGGTTTTCCCAAATCAATCAACATGGTATCAGAGCCTAATTCTCTAAATTAGGGTTTGAATTTCTGAAAAAAATAAAAATAAAAAATTTGTGGGATTGTCAAAGGTTTGGGTCGGTACTCACCTGGGTCATTTAGTGGCAGGTGAAGATCAAAAGAGGCTTCAGTGGTGGTGGAAACTACTCTGCAACGAGCGTCCAGGGCCGTTGTGTGATCCTAGCTTGGGTTCTTTCTGGTTCGAGCAGTTTGGTTTGCTACGGTGTGATCGTCGGCACCTCTCGCTGCCGGAGTGTGTGGCGGTCAATGAGGAGATTTCGTGTGAGAAGCTACTTGGCTCCATCGTGTCGATTTTCTCCTCCGGTGGATAATTCAATCGGAGCTATTGATTGAGTTTGGTTGTCAATCTGGGAGTTGGTCAATGTGGGCCTTATTCCAGTGGGTCAATTGGTTTGGACTTTCATCCATTTGGGCCTTAATTCTAGTGGGTCAGTTTTTAATTTTTTTTTTGTTTTGGTTGACCTATTTTGTTTAGGCTTGGACTTCAATTATTATTGGGTTGCCTTGGTGTTTATTTGGGCTGCTTTATTTTGTGTCTTTTCTGGTTTTTCGTTAATCATGGACGAAAGTGACAAGAAAATGGTAAATGAAATCACAGTAACCCCATCCTCAAAAATCACATATAGAAAGTTAACATGTAGTGGGAATTATGCTCAATGGAAGAGAATTGTTCGCAGATTAGTGTCGAGTGTGAATTTGGGCGATCACTTGACCGATGACCCACCTCCACAATTTGATAGTAATCTTGGCATTCGAAAGAAATGGCTAATGGAAGATGATAAACTCTTTAATCAGATTCAAAATACTCTTGACCCGACAGTTGACGAAGTCATTAATCATTGTGATACTGTAAAAGAATTATGGATTATCTAGAATTTTTATATGCAAGTAAATAGGATGTATCGCATGTTCATGAGCTGATGTTAAAGATTTATCGAGCCGAGCAAAAGGGGCGAAATTTGTTTCAATATTATACTGAACAGGCATTTGAAGAAAAGCGGACCACGTTTCCTATTACTAGTGATGTGAAGACAATGCGCGAACAAGAAGAACAAATTGTGGTCCAGTGTTTTCTTGCAGGTTTGGGTCCTAAATATGAGGTGGCTCGTACTCACTTACTTACCAGTGAAGTACAACTTTCGTTGAGTGATATATATGCTCATCTCCTTTGAGTATGCAAGGACAATGATAAGAAGTAGGGTATAGTACCAAATGAGACGGTAGCTCTTGTTGGCTCAAATTCAAAGATCAATAGCAATTACAGTATTAAAGGAGGAGGAGGCAGTATTCGAGATAGAATCTCTAGTGGTAGTTCTCGTGGTTGTTATTATTATGGAGAGCAATGACATGTAAAACGAACTGTTGGAAACTAAATGGTAAACCAACGAAGTACACCAATCAGACTCCTGTGAGGGAATTTGCCAATATTGATACTCAGGACAATCTTCTACCTACACTTACTATGCTTCCATCTCAACATCAAATTACGATTCAAGTAGATGAATATGCTCGCCTTACACAGTTTTATGCTTCTCAACAACCCACTCCTCAATAGTCTATTACACCTTCCACTTCCACTTTAGCCAAAACGGGTAATTCTGCAGCATGTCTTTCTACCTCGCCCCGCAATTGGGTTATTGATTCTGATGCCACGGATCATATGACTGAAAATACAGGTATACTTTCATTATTTCAGTCTTCTTCTAATTTACCATTTGTCACCTTAGCTAATGGTTCACAACTCCTGTAGTCGGATGCGGGATAGCACATCCAACGAACTCTCTACCATTATCTTCTGTCTTATGTTTACCTCAGTTTCCTTTTAATTTTTTATTAGTGAGTCAAATTATTAAATCCCTTATTTGTAGCGTCCATTTCTTTCCTAATCACTGCATTTTTCAGGATCTTAGGACGAAGCAAATTATTGGTAGAGGGTGTGAGTTCAATGGCTTGTATGTGCTCAACTCTTCTCCCACACAGGTGCCAAGATCGATTGCATGCATGAGTACCTCTTCTCTTCTGTAGCTTCATTGTTGCTTCGGTCATCCTTCTCTCCCTATTTTGAAGAAATTATGTCATAGTCTTAGTTAAGTATCTCAATTAGATTGTGAGTCGTGTCAATTTGCAAAGCACTATAGGGTACCATATTTAGCTCAAGGGCTGCGTCATCTTTTAATTTAATACATTTTGATATTAGGAGTCCTTGTCCTATTTTATCTAAGACCGATTTTCGCTATTTTGTTACCTTTGTGGATGATTATTCTCGAGTTACTTGGTCATATTTTAAGAAAAATCGCTTAGAACTATTTTCAATTTTTTGCACCTTTTATGCTGAGATTAAAACTCAATTTGATAAAATGATAATGCCAAGGAATATTTCTCATCCACATTTACTTCATTTCTTTCTCAAAATGGCGTTCTTCATCAATCTTCATGCATAGTTACTCCACAATAAAATGGAGTGGTAAAAAGAAAGAATCATCATTTATTGGAAGTTACACGAGCTCTTCTTTTTCATATGAGAGTTTCAAAAAAATTTTGGGCAAATGCAGTCTCTACTGCATGTTACTTAATCAATCGTATGCCTTCTTCTGCCTTAGATGGTAAAATCCCTTATTCCATTCTATTTCCCTTTTAGGTTTTATTCTCTCTTGCTCCTAAAGTACTTGGGTGTACTTGCTTTGTCCAGGGTATGAGACGTCGGGTCTCCAAGCTTGACCCTAGATTCATTAAGTATATATTTTTGGGTTATTCTTGACTTCAGAAAGGTTATCGATGTTTCTCTCCTTTCTTAAGACGATACATAGTGTCTGCTGATGTTACCTTCTTCAAGTCCACACCCTTTTCCAATACTTCTGTGTCTTCCAATTCTTCTTTTAAGTCAGGGGATGATTTCCTCGTGTACACTGTGACTACACGTGTTATCCATATCTTCTCATCCTGTTATTCAAAATGTTTACACTCATCGTGCGCAGCAATCTTTGGTGGCACCTAATACAAGCCATGACTTATCGCCTTTACCTGCTATTCCGCCTCAGGATTTATCACCTCCTCCTGATCCTAGTCTTGATCTTCCCATAGCCCTTTGAAAAGGTAAATGGTCTTGTACTTATCCAATCTCTTCTTTTGTTTCTTACCAAGCATTGTCACAGTCTTTCACGTCCTTCATTGCTTCCTTAGAGCGTGTGTCAATACCAAAATATGTTACTGAAGCTTTGTCCTATAGTGGCTGGCGAGCAGCAATGCATGAAGAAATGATGGCATGGAGATTAATCATACTTCGGATTTGGTTCCTTTACCCCTTAATAAAAAGGCAATCAGATGTAAATGGGTGTTTACTATCAAGATGAACCTTGACGGATCTATTACTCGATTGAAGACTCGTTTGGTTGCTAAAGGATATGCTCAAACTTATGGTGTGGATTACTTTGAGGCTTTCTCTCCAGTTGCTAAGATGGCTTCTGATTAGTTATTCATCTCTCTTTCTGCTATCTATCATTGGCCGTTTTACCAACTAGATGTTAAAAATACATTCCTCCATGGTGATTTGCAAGAAGAAGTTTACATGGAGCAACCACTAGTGTTTGTTGCTCAGGGGGAGTCAATGAAGGTATGTAAACTATAAAAATAGTTGTATGGTCTAAAACAATCACCCGTGCCTGGTTTGGGAGATTTATTGAGGTTGTGATTGAATTTGACTTGCAAAAAAGTGTAAATGATCACTCAATATTCTTTAAACAATCTACATTTAGGTGCATTTTGTTAGTGGTATGTGTTGATGAAATTGTGATTACTGGTAGTGATAGCAGTGGCTTAAGTATGCTAAAGACTTTCCTAGGCACAAGGTTTCAGACAAAGGAGTTAGGTCATTTGAAATATTTCTTAGGGATAGAGGTCTCTCGAAGTGGTAAAGGAATCTTTCTGTCTCAAATAAAATATGTTCTAGACCTACTAGATGAGACATGTTTAACTGGACCAAAACCTGGTAATGCCCCATGATACCAAATGTGAAACTTGAGGCTGAAGATGTAGACGTGTTTGTTGATGCGGATAAATACAGATGAGTGGTGGGAAAATTGAACTCACAATTACTCGTCCAGACATTGCCTTTCCAATAAGTGTTGTTAGTCAATTTATGTCATCTCATAGAACTTCACATTGCGATGCTGAAACTTATATATTAAAATATCTCAAAGGTGCTCCAGGGCGTGATATTCTTTATAGAGACCATGGTTATTGTAGAGTTGAGAGTTTTTCAGATGTTGACTGGGCACGTTCTCATGTAGATAGGCACTTTATTACAGGGTATTGTGTTTTCGTTGGAGGTAATTTAGTCTCTTGGAAGAGTAAGAAACAAAGTGTTGTAGCTCGATCAAGTGCAGAATCTGAATATCGGGCTATGACACAGGTAACTTGTGAACTTAT